>JAODKF010000038.1:14807782-14832176 GCA_026779585.1 Mormyrus proboscirostris | reverse complement strand
CACCCGACTCTGCTACACACCCGTAGAGTGGCAAGAGTATGTTTGTAGCGCCTGGCAACCAGAGTTGGGCTAAGTCCCTTAAACTATGAGTGATTTCTGGCTGCGGTGTATGGGGCTGCTGTCCTGGGGAGCAGAGAGAAAAGAACTCTGCGTGTCATGGCTCCAGTCGGAGGAGAATTAGGTTTCCCATGGGGTAGGCTGATCCACTGTATTATCTTAACTCTACTTAACTAAACAAAAACAAAAGGAGGGAACATACCCTCATGTTCATTGTCCTCTCCTCAATGGTTTCATATTTGTTTGTCTTCTTTTGTTTGTTTCGCTCGTCTTGTCCTTCTCCTCCGTTTCACAGTGCACAACCACGCTGGCGCTAATACGTTTTCAGTGTATCTACTCTGTTAAACAACCGTTAAACAACTATTAAGCCGTTTTACTGAACGTTTCAGCTAGTAAAAATTAAACCTTGCATTTGTTCTACTTAAGCGTTTGTCTGTAGCCATTTATTTTTATTCGAAGTCTAAATCCAGTCTGTGGATCAAACAAATACACCCCCAAGTTTTTTTATTGTGTAATAAACATCCATCTAAAGATCCCAATAACTGCTACGTGCAGGGTAAACATTAGGGAGGCACCACTGGGGACTCGCAGGGGACAGCAAGGTACATCTTCCCAAGGAGCAGCATTGTTGGGACCTATTAGTGTTGCTGTAGAGTCGCCAAGGAGACCAATTAGAACGCTGCGAACGGCTGATGTGAGCCAGACAGACGGACTGACCGGAGTGATCTGCATGGGAGGGTCTGCGGCATGCCGGTTCTCAGGACCCACCCCTGGGAGTCTCGCATTCACGTCCCTGCCAGGTTTACACCCTCCGGTCCCCAATGATCAGCCCGAGGAAAGATCTGGAAGACATCTGAAACTGTCAGGAATAACCATTTCACCCAGAGATGTTTATTATTTTATAAAACAAGCCAATGGGTCGTGACGCAATGGGTTGGGACAAATTTTCATTGCCTAAAAACAAATGGACATGGTGACTCTAAATAAAAGCCATTAGGGGCTGGATATTAAGGTGAAATGGGTGTGAATGGTTTCTCACTCACGGCTGGGCTTGCAGTGGCGCTATAAATGTATAACGAGGCCGTAACTCCAGCAGCTGAAACGTTTGCAGGTCGCTGTGTATATTTGGCCCACGGTGAGAGTAAACGGTAAAGAAGGTTGTGCTATTTCTTACTGCATATCGCTGGACCCCAAGTCAAATCCCCAGTAAAAAGCTAGGGGGCAGTGGGGAGGCAGGTTTAAGCGGTGGACAGGTTTTTTAAATGCATCCGAAGGTTTCTGCTCTTGGACCCTTGAGTGCGACCTTCTTATCTTATGCAAGCTCTTTCACGCATGAGAAGAACGAAAGAGCAGAGATCAATGCTTTACTTTCACGATTCAAGGCTTTCCTCTGTCAAGTTGCGATGGGTGGCCGCCAGGCCAGTGGGCTTATGATGGTTCAGACTAAATAACTGGAAAGTGCATAATTGACCCATCTAGCAGGCAGGTACGCTGGCTGTCACGGGTTGAGCAGTGCAGATAAGGGTGCACTATATTGGCTGCTGTAAACAAGCTGTACTCACAGTCGGAACTCAGCTCTGGGGAGGCAGCTGGAGGCTGGGGGAGGAGGCCGGGTGCCATCACGGCCAGAGGTGCCAGGGCAGCGGGGCGAACCGTCGACCCCATCAAAAAAAAAAAACGGGGCTGAGGCGAGAGGAAGACTGGCGATGCGACGCTGGCCAGGTGGCTTTGGCAGTGGGCATGCGACTAATTGGTTAAGGTCAGATAACTCACGGTTGGACGGGTAGAGTCCCACCGCCGTCCGCGGGCCCGATCCAGATGCCACAGCTCTGCCCGCACACCGGAGCCTCGTCAAAAGCAGCGGTCCGCCAGCGCCCAGAACATATGGCGCGCTCTCACTGCCGTGCCCCACTGAAAACACCCAGGTCAGCAGCAGAAAAACCCCTTGCTGGCATGTGGGCCGCCCTTCTATAGTTATTGATGAACGGTATGGATCAGCGTGCGGCCAGCGGAGCCGACGTGACCGTCCGATAAAAGGGAAACGGCAAACCATCCCGGGTTTACCCAAAGGTGGAAGTGGGCCGCATCCCCGAGCGGCCCGGTTCCAGGTGTACCGTTTGGCAGAGGCGGCCACCAAATCACACAGAAATAATGGGAGCCGGATCCGTGGGCCGCGCATTGTCTCAGGTCCGCGCTGCGCTCTCGGCGCGAGGGGAGCCCGGTGCCACGCTGACGCGGCCATATGCCGTCCCCAGCTTGCCGTTGCCACGCCCGGCGGACTCCGCTAATTTAACACATCTTGACAACGTGTCAGTTGAGCTCTCCGCCAGATCTCTCCCTGCCTGTGGCACTGTTCGCACATTCCTGGGACCACTGTGGCCCTCCTTCCCGCAGTCACCTTGTCTTCCCGGTTGCTCTGACTGCGGCGGCTCTGCCAAGTCCCTTGGATCACAACACACACACAAACACACACACATGGCCCTTGGCTCACCACACACACACACAGACACACACACGCGCACGCGTGCGCGCAGGAGAACGCAGGCGCAGGAGAACGCAGGCGCACACGCACACACGTTGCAGGCCTTGTCAAGGACACGCCGGAAAGAGCAGTTCTTGAATTGCTAACGGACGAGATTGCCTCGGAGTTGGGACAGGGCGCTGTCTCATGGCAGGAAAGTGGGAAAACTCTTTTTCCTCAGTTTTCCGCCCCCGGGAAAAGGTGTTTGAATTAATTAAAGTATATTTTCTGTGAATAGGACTCTAAATGCACAACGGTATCTAAAGTCACTACGAAAGCAATATACACTTTATGGAAAACCTATCGATCTCCTGTGCTGTGTGAAATAAACATGGACAGAGAGGTCAGTCAATGCAGGTACAATGCTAAACACAAGGCCCTTTGCTAGGCATGTGCAGTGATATCAGTCATGACAAAATATGAAAACAAATATTTTCATACTTCTACTGTTATATCAATACAGCTATTTTCTTTGTATATAAAGATAAGGAAAGAAACTCTTAATTTCAAAGAACAATTTCCCGAATGTCATAAATACATGGCGAGTTATTTTAACTACGGCACCATTGCACTGTTTTACTCCAGGTTCTGAACCTCACAGACCGAGCATAGCTGATGGAATTTAGAGAGTCGATGCTTATGTCCCTTCCCAGGACTGCTCATGTGGTGCCACCTCTTTAAAAGAACAATAGGGATTAGTGACTTGTCAGTTTCGGGAGCCAGCCGTCCCGTCCGCAACCTTTGCTCTGTCTGGAGCGTCCCCGAGAAGGCGCAAAGCAAGCAGGGAAACGCGCCCGATCGTAACAGACAGCTCTCTGGCAAGAATATGAAGAAATATGTCAAACAGCTGAAATATATAGGAGGGTGCATACGGCATATTGTGATCGTGCTTCGTTAATTACGTGCCACGCAGCTGAGCGTCTTGTAGTATAAACCGTGGGATTCCTGTCTTGAATTTTATTTCTCTATTAATTGACATTGGAGACATTCCCTTATATAACGATAAACATTAAATAGGCCTATATGTAACATTTTAAATATGTTCTCCTTACGCGATAGGCCTATTATATTTCCCCCAATAAGAAGCGAACAGGCGGACACTTACTTCTCGTAGTCGCGCTTGCAGTAAAGTTTGTTGTCCCGCAGAAAGCAGCTGTTTTTCAGGGGTTCTCTGCAAGCCGCACAATTGACGCATTGTTCGTGCCAGAAGCCGTCACTTACACGGAGCAGGTATTTATCACGGATCAACTGGTGACATCCTTCACACACCGACTTTTGGGGCAAATCTGGGGAAAACATTGTGTCAACAAGGAGAAGCATCGCACGGCGTTTGCTGTTTTCCACCTGTTTGAAGCTGCACTAACTATATAGCGCTACCGCGATATTAATTTTTAACGAAGTGCTTCATACACATTATTTTAAAATAAAAATGTAGGCTATGCTGTACCGAACACGCAACATACATTTAAACAATAATGCAAACCGTAAAAGCGGCGTAAATTCAGACTAGTGTAAAACAAGGTTAGCAAAGCATTTAAAAAATAATGGATAACAATAGGCCTATTTTTCATTTTAAATATATTTTAAAATAATGAATATATTTAATTAAAGAAGAAACGCAAAATAGCTTAAATATCCAAAATCAAAATTAGCTAAACTGCAGGATATTGAAATTATGTTTTAAATAACACAGGCTACAAAAATCAGAGATCGTTTTCGATTTTGAAAGAACCCATATTTTCGCATTGGAGTGAAAAAATGTGGCAGCACTCAGTTAAAGAATCCGATCGATTAAATACCAATCATGGCTGCTGATTTATTTTTACTCACCAAGCAGGGATGCTGGCATACTTTCTTCCATGCTACTACCCAACAGCATCTTGTGTGAGATAAAAAATATATGTTTAAGCACCACTTAAATTACGACAGACAAATTTTACTGCATTCAATAAATACTAAGAATTATATCTACGCATTATACTAATAACATTTACAAAATGTATACAAAGAATGTACCTATCATCATTTACTAGTTATATTCATCGCATACTTTACGTTAAAACGAAAAAGTAAAACATGCCAACTTGGTATAATCACCTGCAAATAATCCAACCTTCCAGATATTTCTCACTATCTTTCCTTCATTATCTACGACAGACAGTTGGAAATGAGAAAACTGAAAAAAAGGTTTTGAAAAAGAAAGGAAAAGGGAGAAAGTTTTGTTTCTCTGGCTGCGACGAGCGTTCCGTAGGTCTTCTCTTCACTTATTGATCAGCGACCATTTATTTAACCCATTAGTCCACCAGAGCGGTGACTGAGCATCTCTCTACCTTGAAGCACTTTGAGGGTCGCGTCTTCATTACGGCACCGTCTCGCCGCATCTTCACTCTCCTCCCATCTCTGCCACGCTCGCCGCTCTCCATGGCACTTTAGACTAAAAGTTCAACATTAACGATGCTGTACAGGCATGATATCATGACGTGCGCTCAGCTCACCATTAAACATACAAAATGATGCAAGATCACAAATAAACATACCCTCCTGTGTTTAATGGTCTGGAGGTTGAGAAATCTTCCAGGTAGCCGTAATGAATCTACATCTGAGACATTTAAAACAGTCTTAGACATCTCAAATGTACTCATCCCAAAATGTATGCTATCGTGAAACAACAATTGCATTACTTTACTTTAGTTTCAATGGAGTGTATTGTTTTACTACACTAACTGCAGAAGCTGTATTAGCAATAACAAAAACAATAATAGTGATTTCTTCGTGTTTCTGGCTTCACCGTAGCAAAAACTGGTTTGGTAGGCCTTTTACATGGCTTATATAGGATTTTTTATGCATTTAAAAATGAAAATCTAATAACTTACACTAAATTGAGAGTTTTTACTTAAACAAAACCGTATGATTTATTAAGTTGTAGTGGTCAAAATATACTTCCACCGGTTCAATTCTTTGAATCATTTATCTATTTCTGTAAGCGTGTTGGTTACATATACGTATACGTCTAGAAGTCTGAAGGAGTCACCAATTAAACAATTGATTAAGGGACGTTCCTTTACATTGATAATCTAATTTGTAGTATTTTCTTGAACTAGAATAGCCTGACATTTGTCCTAAACGCAGACGTTTTAAAAATCTGTTTGATTACACAATGCACGACTCCTTACATTGCACATTGTGTAATAGAGTGTATACAAAAACTCCAGGCAATATGATTATAAACACAGGGAAACAATTAAATCTATAATTATTACACGGCGTTCATTATGATAGGAAACATCTAGCTTTCGTTGCATTAATTATTATTCCCTACCAAAAAAGTTTTTTTGATTATTTCAAATTTCCCGGTCTTTCCGCAACACCGGTAGCAAAATCAATTTTGAAAAAGTAACTAATAACCGAATTATATATTTAAATGAAGCAAAACGTTGAAGTTGCTGCTCTTTGAATTACTAGAGCCGCAAAAATCTCCGTTTGCCTCAACAACCACATTCGCGCCGCAGAATCCAAAACATCAAAGCATTCAATCTCGTTTCGTGGAAATGGAAGCGATTTCTTTATTTACCCCATAACCAAACCTGACACAGGTTACTGCTTTGTATAATTTCCAAAATTAAATTTACATTGCTGGTACGATTATTAACGCCTGCCGCCTTAATGTTTCCTCTTGATGACGGGCCAAGAATCTAAGACAATTGCGGTTCATTTTGCATTTTGGCACATTTGACTATTTATTTCTCGCTAGCAGACTAACTAAAAGTGGAAAATAACGAACGATAGCACTGCAAATACGCTGGGGTGTACTCCGTCAGCGAATAAAAGTGGCACGCTTTTGGAGTGATTTTCCCACTGGCGTGGGAGTGTGTGAAAGTGGGGTGCGTATGATGCTTCTAAACTCACCCCGGGAGGCTCAGGACTGCCTCATTGACAGATGCCATCCTCGGTGATGTAACCAGTGTCCCCATTGTTCTACCGCCAGGCTGGTGTCACTGGTAGTACGCTCGATGTCAGGGGAAAACAGGACCGCAGTTCTCCAATAATGAGCTTTGTGTGGCAACAGGCTCTTACTCGCTGTCAGTCTTCTGGATGAAGTGACCGCATGACCGTCGGTCTTCAATCTTCTTGACTCGTTTTAGGTCTTGAAGCCACGGCGTGTCGTGCAAATGACCCCGTGGAGCAAAGTTTTGATTTTCCAAAGTCTTGTTTGTGCAGCTAACAAACCACTGGGGGGCATTCTATCCCCATTCGATTCTTTTAGACACAAGAGTGAACGGCAGACCCAAGACAATATTATGCCCTCTGTCGGAGAGCGAAATATGAAATTTACTTCACACACGCTCAGAACATTATTTGGCATTAAAATCACGCCATCTACCGTTACACTACAATAAATGTTCCAACGTTAATATTTGTTTTCACAAAGGGAAGCAGGCACATCCAAGAAGTTTAAATAATTTTATTTTTCCACAATCAATAATACATATTCCATAACGGTCCATATTCCAGTCCCATCTTCCATTTGCTTATCCAGAGCAGGGTCACGGGTTGGGGCTCCCTGGAATGGGATGCCAGTCCAACACGGGGCATGCAATCATAGACGATGGCAAATTCGAGATGGCAGCAAAACCTAACAGCATGTCTTTGGACTGCAGGAAGAAACCCGGATGACGAGGGGAGAAAATGCAAACTCCACACACAAAGAGCGGGGGGGGGGATCTGACCCCCAGGTGAAAGGTAAGACGTAAGACGTTACGTTAACTATTTACAGGCAGAAAAGTTTTTACAATTCTATGAAATTCTTTTCAACAAATCGTTTGCCCTCCTAAATGTAATTTTGCATTATTATATGCCCCGTACAAAAAAGTAGTTTACAGCTGAAGTGAGTTTAACCTTTACATCAATTACAGCGATAATATTTACAGAGAGCCTGGGAGCCTGTGTCACGTAGCCTGATGCGGAGTTTCCAGCATTTCCATGAGGAAGGTGTCGATGGGGGTGTCGCCGATCAGTTTGAAGAAGAAGAGATGCTCCAGACACTTCAGTCCGATGGAGCGCAAGGCAGGCAGCCGGAGCAGCAGTTTGGCAAACCTGCAAAGCGGGAAGAAGACTTGACGGTATTTTTAAAAAGTAAAGCTATTCTAATATTGTGAAATCTTGGGGATCGATACTGCTGACCTTCCCCCCTTCCGTTCCACCCTGCTTACATGTAACAGCGTCACATAATTAAATTACAGGTACCCATGATTTAACATCTGCATTACGTTCTGTATAACAGACCGTTAAACAGTTTAGACTGTGATCGAATATTACCACATTCACTTAGAAAGTGTACGTTACTCTACCCTGCCATAGTGCAAGATACCTTTAATTGCTGCAATAAGTAGTTTAAGTAGTTTGCAGATAAAAATTGATAAGTAAAATATGGTTAACTAGAGTTCATTTTAGTACTGTGACACTATACTTCAGGCAATGCGGTACAGTACAGTGTCTTTGTTGGCTGACAGTGGTACTTAGAGCCTGCCACTTCCTACCTGCCGCCTGCACATGCATTTTAAAGAACAATGGCTGCTACGCCCGGCATTGCAGATTTAATTTTTTATTGCAATTTTTAAGCCACGGCCGTTAATGTGAATGGACGTTAAATGGGGGATACCTGGTCATAATAAATGTAACTGTAATCTATCACTGAGAAAATATGTAAGTAAATTACAGATACAAATGTTGGTGATTACAAAGGAGTTACATCTGAATGTATTCTTTTCAATAAAGAACACTTATATCTGGAATACAGTATTAATTTGGCATAAATTGGCATTTTTCCCGAAGCAAAGTCTTAGCAAAGCTTAGCAAAGTCATTGGGACTTTTCAGATTTATTGCCCAGTTTAAAACATTTGTTACAGAAGTAATCAAAAAGCAGTCAAAATTAGTAAGTTACATTACTTTGATGAAATATTAAAAATAGTTTACTTTTTGCATTTTTTAATGGAGTAATTAGTAACCTGAAACCTATTACATTCCAAAAGTAACCTTCCCAACATTGCCTCTAGGAGGGAAGACGGTGCCGTGCGACCCGTACCGGCCAGGCTGCTCTGGGTATTTCTGCTTGGTGTAGGACTCCAAGGACGCATACACCTTCTCTCTCAGACCCTCCACCTCAGCTGGGCTGGACAGCCCCTTCGCATCTGCAAGCAAAGCACATTCAGGTGACATCATTTTAACAGATTGTTTAACCAGTAGCCATCGCTGACTTGAGACAGCTGGACACATGTAAGACTTAAGATGATCAAGTATAGGAAGCAAAGGAGTGTTGTGACCAAGCACTGCACCTCTTTGGAATGACATGAACCAAAAGCTAATGCTTTAGGGATTTGATGAAGTTATGTGGACAGTTTTTAATGCTCATTTCAGCTTGGTTTAAACTAAAAACCATAAACACACTCAATATAAGAGAAAAACAGTATTTCGTTTAAGAGTCTGTACTAATTGTCATTTTATGACATGCCTTCCATAGAGAAAGCTGTATACACGGTGATGACCTGGGTTAAAGAGGATGATCGCTCGCAGGCATCCCAGCTCCGTCTTGTCCATCTGCATGTCTTTCATCTTAGACACCAGTTCTGTGAGAACTCTGCAGGAAATGTATGAAATTTGTTTATGTTCTATTGTACTGGGTGTTTGTCAGTAATGACCAAAACACTGTTCATGTGCAAAGGAGGATGTGAATTTCCACAGGCTGCCCTGACTGCTTTACACAAAAATAGGTTGATCACAATGGGTTTTCTTGGCTCTGTAGTCCAAAACGAAAACAATGTCTGGTTATTTCAAAAACAATGTTCTTGTCTACAATATAAGAGACACAAAGCCCATGTTTGAGGAGAATTTTTGAGGAGTACTGCATTTCAAAGATTCCCTGTTGATATGTATTCCATGTAGAGGAGGGATAATAATTTGAGGTCATATCACCCACCCCGAATCCCATGTTTACATACACCAAAAAAAGACGTGCTGCAAGTAAATATGCTGTCTTATGAGCAGGAAACTGGTGGGGTGGTTATAAAGGTGATAATCTTTCACTTTTACTTTTAATGCAGGAAACAATTACAGTCAGTCCTGTTACAATATGCGATATCACACCACAACTCTGTTCTAATGCGACTGACATATTACTACCCAAGTCCAATGCAATGCAGGATCGCATTGGTATTCGTGTGATTTTCAGTTGGAGAGAAAAGCACCACGTGAACTACAAAGTGACACGGTCTTAGCGAGAAACACTACTTGCATGCAAAAACAGCTATCCTAGTGATGTGAGATTCGTAAACAAATCTTTTTTTTGAACTGTTTTTTTTCAGTGAACCGGTTGAATCGGTTTTCGTGTCTAAAAGAATTAAACTTTTTTGTACATCCAAACACTGCACAGGTCAAAGTCTTAGATTCTAAAAATCTAAGAGTATTTGACTAATTATCATATAAAAACACTTACATTTGCTTTCCGTAGACTGTATCCATGTTGCCTTCAGTGCCCCTCCATATACCGTAATCTATAGCATTTGTGCTGTGTGCATGCCTGGATGCATGGCAGATGTGGCTCACTATTCCTGACTAATGATAGCTAAAACAACATTTCATGAACCATTTGCGGTATTTTGTGACCCCACTAGATGGTGCTCTCTATTCAAAAAAGGGCTCAGAGCTTTGCCCCACAGTAAACTAAGATCACCATCTAGTAGGGTCAGAAAATACAGCGAATGGTTCATGAAGTGCCGTATTGGCCATCTATACTCTTGCCGCTCAGCAATCGATAACTTAGCAACTTAGGCACGTTCAGCTGAAGTGGTTAATAAAAACTTCTTGTGAGACTCTTACGAACAGAGGGGATATTTATGATGTAATTAATTTATCATTATTATTTCTAATTTAAAATGCATAAAATTAAATTATTGGCCACTGGTATCACTATTTTTATTATGTAATTTTGTTTGGAGTCGCATTCCCCTTAACCCTAACTTTCCCAGAGGATATGTGCATTTTAGTGAATTGAATGTGATTTTGATGAATGAACAGTTTTCCAGTAACACTTTAGTCGTGTTGTAGAAGGACTGACTGTATCGTATCACCCATGCAAATTTTCCATTTTCATTATGTTTGTAATTTCCAAAATGGGAACAAACCCAGCAAACCCAGACATTTCCACGTCCAGCCATGAGCTCCAGCTCCCCTTTGGGAAACTGCAAACCAGCCCAAGCCTGCTAGGAAACATAATCCCTCCAGTCAGTCTTGAGTCTGTCCCAGGGCCTCCTCCCAGTGAGGGCTGGATGGGAACATCCTAATACTCTGTTCTTCTCATGACCTTTGTAATGAGCTTCTGCACTGTGTGGAGGCCATACACACACCTGTCAAAGATGGAGCCCACCCCGGCACTGTGGGCACTGTTACGGTGCACGTGCAAGCCAGTGGCCAGCAGGATGCCGTCCTTCACACTGACGGAGCGGTGAGAGAAGGAGGCTATGAGCAGCTCATTCCAACCTAGAGGACAAATAAGCACAGCTGAGGTCAGTCCAAGCCAGCTGTGGCTAGTTTTGGGTCCTGCCCCTGGCACATGGAATCAACTGAGCTATGCTATGGCTAAAGCACTGCAGCAACATAGGGCGCCCCCTGCAGGACAGTGAAGGATATAAAAACTGGAAAGCTGATGTATACTAAAAGAACTGCATGGGAAAATAACATGGGCTAAGGGTTAACTTAAAACTGGAAATTAAAGTGTTCGTATTAATACTCAACCTGAAATGAATGGCTTCACTGCGCATGCAGAAAACTGAATGCTGTTGTATGGGGGGTCAGTATGTGCCTCAGGGGGCTAAGTCTGTGTGCTTGTAATCACAAGGTTGCCGGTTCAAACCCAGCCTCAGCAGGTCTGCGGGTCCTTGAGCAAAGCCCTTAACCCCCAGCTCCCTGGGCGCTGCCATGGGTGGCTGCCCTTCGCAGACAGCTTGCTTACAAAGAGCAAGTTGAGGGAGGCGTAAAAAATAATTTCCCATGGGATCAATAAAGTGATTATTATTATTATTAAGTACCAAATTGTGTACTAGCAAGAAAAGCCACAGAAGCACATACTGAGTTACCCATCTTCACCAGCAGAGGGAGCTATATCCACACAAAAAAAACCCAAAGCTACCCTCACAACGTGATACCTGAATCAATGAACTGAAGAGCATATTTTTATGTTTTATATAGTAGGCAATTTTTGTGAAGTAGTTCATGGTTCGCTGACGAAGAAATGTAGGGCTCATACGATTACCTACCTGCTCGGAGCAGAATGACTTGATCGTCCAGCTGTAGCTCAGAGAAGTGCGGAATTCGCTTTGCCCACTCCACCAGCGTGAAGAGCTGCTTGTCTGCTGCCTGGCAAATGTTGGTAACAGGGTCATTGGACTGCCCAAGACAAAGAGAGGCAAAATGAGGAAACCATCCATCTTCCTTAACTGCTGCTCCAGTACAGGGAGCATATCCCAGGAAACACAGGGCATGAGGCAGGGGACATGCTGGACTGGACGGCAGTCCATCGCAGGGCACACACACACACACACACACACACACACACGCACACACACACACATTTATATATATGAAATAAGCCATCAGTTATAACCATACACCAGGAACCAGAATCATATCCATCAGAAATATGACTGACTTAGTCATAATATAAAAACAAGTGACATTTTGTAGCAAGCAGACAGTTTTCAGAACATCAGCACTGGTTTTATGTTATGTTTCAGTTAACACTGACTGTTAGGGTAGTTATACAGGTGATGTCGATATATTAATTAGGCTGCCACTGAACACGAGGCCGTGAGCAGTTTACCGAGTTGCCAGGGCTACCGTCCGCGCAGCTTTCTGTTTTTGACTCCACAGCCAGCTCCGCAGCCAGGACCTTGTCCACAGGCATGTCCTCGTTGAAGCCACAGGACTCCACCTCACTCTCACTCCTGTCTTTTCCTCTCTGTCTCTCCTCTTGTACTGCTGAAGACACAAAACACTGGCTCCAGTCACATTCCTGAATCCACATAAAAAGACAAACTCACAACATGAAACAAATGGCTTTTTGCAGCACATCGGCATAGACATAAATAGAAATGTGTCTTCACCAAAGCCTTTGTCAATTAATCCCCACAGTTTGACCCCATTGAAGGGAAAAAAACAATGACTAAACTTGACAACAGAATTCTGAAAATGAATATCAAATAAGGACTGATGCACTATAGGTCTCCAAGAGAACATCTGCCTAGTTTAACATTAGCTTGTAAAATGAGATTCTAATGAAAGTAGAATAAAAAACCTCATGATTTATTTAATCCAACTAACCCATATCCTACCCCAAAACCTATCCATAAATACTTGTCTATCAAGGATAAATAATTAATAAACAACCAAGCCAAGCAATATTATTAGTAATTAGTGGAGTAAAAGCTTCTTTATTATCAGATACTGTACAGGTGTTAACATTAAACAATTAAAATTTTAAAGGAATTCGCACAGAAAAACCCGAACCTGGACTGTTTAGTTTCTTTGTTAATTAAGGATAACTAACCAAGCTAACCAAGCTTGTGACAGTATTCTTATTAGTACATTCTAAATGTGATTTATATTGTCACACTTACAGTATATGCCAAACAACTCCTTATCTCCATTGCTTGGGGATTACCGTATCTCTGTTTCCTAGTTACTGCGGTCTCCTTGGCAACACTGCTGAAGCCAGTGAAGGCGGAGCGGCTCTCACCTTCCCTCTTCATCCCCATAGCGAGGCACTTCTGGTAGCGGCAGTACTGGCAGCGGTTCCTCTGCCGCTTGTCGATCAGGCAGTCCTTGCAGTCCCGGCATGTATACGTGAGGTCTTTCCTGATGGTCCTCTTGAAGAAGCCCTTGCAGCCCTCACAGCTGTACACGCCGTAATGCTTCCCTGCCCACAGCGAAAGAGGCATTAAGATGCACGCGGATCTGGCGTGGGGACATTGCCGCACAGCATGCATCCGGAAGTCAGACGTCTCCGTGGTTACATCCAGACACCGGATCGGTCGGCTATACCTATTTTGGAATTTGGCACAGAGAAGAGGACCGACATGTTTGTGCGGTGAGAGTCGCGTGCCGTTACCTGAGGAGCGATCCCCGCAGATGGCACAGATGTGCTTGGTCAGGGACCCAGGACTGGCACATTGATAACTATTCATGTCCCCCAGGGTGAGAGGTGGCTTCACATCCTCCATGTTGCTGACATTCATCGAACTGATCTTAGGGGGCAAAGGAGGCACATAAGACGAGTGGCCATCATTTTGGTCACGTGACCCCTGGGAGGGGAGCACATGTTTGCTCAGTGTGCTACAATCCAGTACGTCACATGGTACTGGGGGGCTTAAAACCACGGACATGAAACCAGAAAGCTTTAAACCCAGGATAGACTCTACCGTAGATTCTCTAAAACATTCAACCTGGTCCCTCAGAAAATTATTCGCCTGTATAAATGGAAGAAATACCTCAGTATATTGGATAAAATCATCAAATAAGAGCAATAAATACAAACATAAAAAGACAGACACAACATAGCGTGCCAGCAATCGTGTCGCGTATGAAACGCTCCTTTTGCTCGAGAGCAGATCAATGTCACGTTGAAAAGCATTCGGGCGGCGGCCTCCATCTGTGCTGTCCCGCTGTCCCCAAGGAGCGGACTAAGTAGATATAATGAGAAAATAGCAGGCTGAGTGAGTAGAGTGGTGAACTCCAGCATGCCAGACGGGCATCATAAATACACAGGATTAAGAGCGCTAAGGGCTATTGTTTGCTACACATGGTTCCCATATTACCTTATGTTGCTATAATACTGTACGTATGGTAAAGTAACACGTTTTTCTCTAGGATTCCCTTCATGTATGTAACCCTTCTATTTATTGTAACTGTGTGCCTGATGCAGGGTTGCAGTTAGTCTGAAGTCGGTCCCAGGAGGCGATGGGCACAAGGCAAGGGACACACTGGAAGCCAGTTCATCTTTGAGGGCAAATGCACTCAAACAATCAAACCAGAGACACCAACCCACATATCTACAAGTCTTTAGACTGCAGGGGGAGGTAAACACAGAAAAACACATGGAGAACATGCAACCTGCACAAACACTGAGCCAGCAGGGGAAACATAACTTGCAACACTAGAGGTGTGAGGGTACAGTGATGTCCACAGAGCCAGCCTGACAGCGGCCATCAAAAAGCACATAAAGACCAACCTCAGCTGCAGGCTGCTATAGACCCACAATGCCAGCATTTCATAAGAATCCAATGTGACAGAAGAAAAGGCCTGATTATGGCCTGAGGGCAAACAGAACCACGTGACGGGTGGACTTTATTCTGGTTTGACAGAAACAGCACCAGCTAAAAACAAAGACGGCCATTGCAGCGCAGGGGGAACATGCAAGAAAACTTGACAGGTGCTGGGTCATGACTGAAAGGGGGAGTGGGATTGGAGATCAGGATCTGGCCACAATGAGATAACTCAGTCTTGTAGGACTGGTACTAACATTCAAGGCAGTAAAAAGGTTATACCTACAGGGATTGGATTGAGTTTAAACAAATGGGGCCCTGTCCTATTTGATGAGTCAATTTGGATGCCAAATTGTCAGAGAAAAGGAATAAGGGCATGTTCACAAAAAAAAAAAAGACATAAAGACAGCAGTAGATTTCCTGAACGGCTCTGAATATGATATTATACAACAGCCTATAGAATTACAAAACAGGTAATCAATGAAATAGAAACTTGACTTTTCTCTTGGCTAGCAAGTTGACTCACTTAAAAAAAAGAAAAGAATAAAGCATGAAAGTGAGGAAACACGTGAAAAGGCATTCATATAAGGTGTCACACCAGATCACGTCACTGGTGCTTTTTCTAAATGACATTTACTAAAAAAGTAATAGTGTTGATTTACTTTGAAGTCATTTTCAGTCTTTTGGGACTCATTAACAGATGGGAGCACACGCGACTCGTGCATTTAAAGAGAGCCAGCACCACAGCGCCCCCTGTCTAACCCACAAGGCCTTACCTGTGCACTGTTTAGGGTCCCAAAGCCGATTTCAAGAGCGGAAGGCAGACAGACGGATGGGGATCCAAGCGACGAGGTGATGACAGAGTAGGGGGAGGCTAACCCGTTCATGGGGGAGCCGACGACGCCTGCGGGGGAGGGGTGGTGCTGAGAAGGGGCTGTGGAAGTGCTGATAACAGAGGGATGTCCCAACATGGAGCTCATGGGTGGCTGGGTGGGGGGCGAGTTCATGGGCCCGGGGGAACCTGCAAATTAAACCACAGCACACAGCCCCACAGTTCAACAGGAACCTTCACTGAACAGAAGAATGAGCTTCCATAACACTAAGACTACAGACAAGAGTAAGACACAACGAGATACGTTGTTGAAAACTTGAAATGTTCGTAAGTCAATAATGATCAAACATCATTTTAAGGGTATACGCAAGTACAAAGAACTAGGGTGCTGGGAGTACGCAAGCTACGCTGGTGCGCGGCGGGGGAAGCAGCTAGAAGTCATACTAGGCAGAATTGGTGGGCAGAGAAAAAAAATGATGTTGCGTACAGGAAACGAGAGCCCAATGAACACAATTGGGACTTACGGTCCTCTTCGTTTGTATGTCTGAAAGTTCGTAAGTTGAAAGTTCATAAGTAGAGAAGTGTCTGTATAGGTCCAAACATAGAGTTCACAATTTTTGAAACTTGCCTCAAACCACTAGGTGTGGGCCCAACAATCAACACATTTTAAATTATGTAGATTATGCATCTTGGGTGGTAAAATACTGAGCTGTATAGTAAATGAACCTCTTGACCCTGTCTGCATATTGTATGAATTCAGTTGCAGCCACTAAGGTTGTGCGTTCGTGAACGATCTGTTTGTGAGGAATGGGTCCCTTAAATACACTCACATTCACTTCCCTGCACTTCCTTCTTTTCACTCTTCCGCTTATCCTCAGAAATACGACATGAATGCTGCTTCACTCCTCGACTATGGTCAGTGAGAGCCAGTAAGGCATGTAAGTTTGGGCTGTAAGTGAGCATATGATTGGCTGGAAACTAAACTTGGGATTGTTTGCGGCCACAGTAAACGCAAAACCACGAGTGAGTCAGTGAGCCAGATCATTCGGCTCAGAAATATGAACCCGATTTTGCGTGCGCATATATATTTTAAATTATTCAATGTATTCACAGAGTTATAATGTATTTATACCATACATTATATTGGGTATACATATTTATACCCAAAGGGGTCCAACTCTGTGAGTTGCTAGTGGCAGCTTCTGGGAAATGCACCCCAGGACAAGAACGAGAGGCCCGAATGAGTTGGTGAACAAGAGTCCTTCCACTCCTATGGATCTCTCGTTCTAAATGAGATACCCAAAAGAGTGAACGAGCTGGTGAGCGAGTCGGTGCATGAGAGCAGTACCTCAGCCATGACTGAAAAGCACCACCTCCTGGTGTAGTATACATGTGCAGTGACTTCCCATATTCAGCAAATTGGATTTTAGAAATGCAACATTTTCTCGATGTAAAATTATTTTAACCAAGGTTTGCCAAGGACTCGTTAGCTGACTATGATGGGTTTGTGTTTTTAACAAACTTGGAGTAGCTAAGGTAGAATGCTGAAACACTTAAACTATAATTTAATAAATATTATTTATATCAAATGACTTATTGGTGGTATTTAGCTTACTCCTAAGCACTATTTAACCTAAATAAATGGCAATTTTTATGACATATTGGAACACAGATTTCAGATCTGTTTTATGCAAACAGGAAGTGCCACTGAACAAGTTGGTGAATGAATCAGAACAAATATTTTAGGTGAACTGAATCAATCTGTGTCCCAAAAAAAGAGAGTAATTTCACCCATCACTTGCAGTTTGGGGTGGCAGGCTGTTTGCATTCTGTATATATTGGCATGGGACAGAGGTCCTCCCTACACATATGCACACAGCCTGGGATGTAGCCCCTCAATAGCACTGCGTTCCATCAACAGTGAAATCCCAACTATCCAGCAGAATCTCCAGCCATCTTTCAACTGCTTATTCTAGTCAGGGCCACCTGGAGCCTATCCCAGGCAGAACAGAACGAGATACCAGCTCATCACAAACCAGATACACAATGGGTAATTTAAGTACACCAATTAACCTAACTGCATGTCTCACGACTGCACAGCACAGGAAGAACATACAAAATCCATGTGCAAAGAGCAGATCTGAAATTCAAACCCCCAACCCTACAGTTGTGAGACATCAGCACTACCCACCTTTATCCAGCTATTAGAGAAACTGGGGGAGATGATTAAGTTATACACCCTCCATTTACAGCCAATACCCCTTTTAAACTTTTCACATAGCAGTCTGTCCTTCAGTACACAATAAGCTGCCACAATCCAAATCTTTCTTGCCTACGAGATCGTTTGAGCGATCGTGCTGAATGGCATACATCAGTTTATCTTACACGTCAGTTATCTCAGACACGATGTCACACAGATACGGTCCCCCTGATAGTTTCCTCAATGACTGGCCTTAAATATTTTACGTCTATTAAATAAAATTCCGCCCTACCAAATAGAGGAAATAATGAGTCATTTTCTTCTTTCGATGCCTACATTTCGGTTTCAGTTTTTTTGGTCTTAATTGTTTAAGTATTAATACTCTTAAACGAGACGGAAATCAGCAAGTTAGGTCAGGTTAACCACCTTGACATTTATATACTAAGAACCCAGAATTTTCCTCCCTAGGTGCCTGAAAAGGTTTCACATTTCAGCGCTGACAGACCGCGCGCATATCAGACCGTGGTGGATACATGGAGTCTCTGCAGATGGCCGCACGGCGGTTGCGTAACTGAAACCCGGGCGGCAGGAACAAACGGAGCAGTCGGGCTTCCAGCCGATGGCAGGCTAAGATTCGCAGACCGGGACGCAAACCGGCCGACTGCAAACCGGGACCTCACCGGGACGCGAACTAGCCGACTGCGGACCGGCGGCGCGTGGTTTACTGCGGACATGAGGCGAGTTTGCGCACGCGTTTCACGCCCACGCGCCAAAACGCGAGCTGCCCGTTGTCGCAAAAAGCGCCATCTACTATAGTGAGCTTTATTAGTAATTAATCACTTCTCAGACGTCATACTCACTTTATTGCCAAGGAAAACCCCCGAAATGCTGTATCAAACAACCCAATATCGATAGTATTGGGAACGGAGTCAAGAGGCTCTCGTTTCAGCTTTTGGTGCGGCGGGATATAAATATTAGGATAAGTAATAATTACAAACAGCTTAGAGACAGAATAAGGTTTATACTAACACTCTGTATCAGACTATTTTGTAAAACCTGACAGAATCCCGTATCAGCGCAAACCAAGCGACTTTTGACCGGAGAAGTCGTATCTCAAAGGTCAGCATTACGTACCATCGTAATTATCAGGTTAAAAACATACTACATCTCTAAACAATCCCTGGAGTTTACCTTACAATAATCGTCATTATGTCTCTACAATCTATAAATGTAAATGCACTTTGCCGCAATATACTCCAGTGCAGATTTTGAATGAGAGGAATTTCTAATATGTCTGAGAATTAAGAAAAATAGGCCACAACAGTGACTTTTTAAAAAAATGGTTTAAGCTGTTTTGCCCTGAAAACAGGAAAAAGTGACACTTTCAGCTGCTAATTTTGCATTGCTTGGTTTACTTAATTATGATTGTCATTATCACAAATGCTATACCAAATGAAAAGGACCAAGCCCATGTTTGAGAAATCATTTCTAGGTACTGAGCTTGGTGAGATGGGCAGTCACACTCATTTATTACCATATATACACTGCAGATACCTAATTCACCTTCGGAATAATACAGAAAAACAGAAACAAGGATAAATTGAAATAACAGAAATTGTAGTTGTGTACACTGCTCTTCTGCAACTCCGCACACAGCATTAGTTGTATGACTTTCCCTCCCCCCAACACATTACCCCCCAAGCTTTCTTAAATGTAATCATTTCTTTCCTAAATGAGGCTGATGTCTGATCTGTCGTGCTGCTAAATCCTCTTACACCCGGTAAGTATATCCAACCTGTTTATCTGAAGGTTGGCCAGCTGTCCTTAGTAGGGGGGCTGGGGACCTTGTCCATGTCAAGCTGAGATGCCTCCTCCACAAGGCCCAGGACCCAAGACATTAAACCACACGTGCCTCTAATCCTTTAAGTATGGGCAGTGCTACTGTACAATACAACCCTTCTTGTCACATCTTTTTTGACTTAACATTGCTTTATAGCATACAGATCTAGTAACCCCCATCCCAACTGCCACAGCCGAATATACATAAAACATGTTTGACAAAAAAAAGACGCGCGGGAGAGATTCTTGATGAAAAGTACATACGTCATACTTCAGCTTACTTCAAGTTGGAATGAGAATAAATCTGCAGCAACTTTCACAAACATTCAGCCGTTATTACAGTTTTCACAATTCTGGACATGCAGAAGTCGTCCTTTTTTTCTCTCCAAACAGTTGGAATGCAATGGTGAGGCCTGGCAGCAAATCACATGTGACAGTGATTTATGGGAGTTTAAAGATGTGAAAGGATGACAAGGGAGTCAAACTAACATTCTTGGCTATGTCACGAAGGTTTTTGCTCCAGCCTCATTCCTCTTGAACACTTTATCAGCTTCCTCTTAATTCAGTTTTCCCCTTGTTTTTAAATGACAAAGCACATTTCCATTTGTCTCCAAATTAACTTTGTATGCATCTCTCTTAACTGTAATAATGTGGAGAAAGTGTTTTAGTTTAAACATTGCACATAATTATCTGAATGGGTTAATAATTATCTGATACACAGTATGCACTTATAAATGTTTTTTTTTTCCAACCATCCATCTTCATTTCATTACTGCTAACTCATTGCAGTCACTGTGAGCTTGCAACATATCCCAGGAAGCACAGAGAACAAGGCTGGGGCACACCTCAAATGAGATATCTGTCCATAGCAGGCCACACATTCAGAAACACAGTCACACACTGTGGGCCATTTAGAAAGACTAACTCATCCAACCGCAAGTCTTTGGACAACAGGAAGAAGCAGACAAAGCCAGAGGAGGAAGCAGACCGCAATCCTGGAGATGCGAACTTGCAGTTCTACCCACTGAACCACCATAGCATGTTTCCTTTCAAATACTTAGCAAAATTGTTATAAACGATCATATATGTGGAAAGTATCTAATACAGGTACAGTTACAAGAAGCCTCTGTCACCCCTTTTTACTAAGATCTATTTTGTAGACTTTATGAGCTGTACGCTGAAACATATGCTCTGGGAATGGGAGGAATAGCTAAGCTCAAAATAGCATCTTGCAGATGACCGGCGATGATCTACAATCATGCTCATGTCGGAAGCAGTGTGTTGTGCATGAAAGACACCACCATGTTTGCCAAAAACTGAGGGAATTATGTTTAATTAGGTGACCACAATGGCTTACATGCATCTGTGTGGTCTACCAATCCGCAATATGTGCATAATTTACTATGAAAAGCTTGTGAATTCTTTGAAAGCCCAGTAAACTTGATTCGTGTGTTCGGGAGGTGAAAAGTTGGCAGATTGGAAGGCAGGACATGGAATGAATTACATAACAGAAAGGCAGTCCTGACAGTTTAAGTAGTCTGATTAATGTTTAACAAAGGAGGCGCAAGCTAATTGACTGACGCTCGTGAATAAAGGCAGACTTCTTCATATGAATGGGGCAGGCGAGTTACCCCTTTGAAGGGCTAATTTCAAAAGCTGAAAACTACAGTCCAGCAGCAAATACAGAGCTTCTCTTTTAATGATAGTTAAATTGGCAAAAAAAACACTTACACCAAATCACAAATGGGACAGTGCATTGGCCAGGGCCAGTCCCAAGAAGGGTAAGGCAGGGATTACCATGCCCCAGAGAAGCTACTAAACAAACCTTTTTCTGTAGAGTTGAAGGGGTAGCTGAATGTTTTTGTGTAGCTGCTTTGAAGCTGATGTACATTTTATCTTATGCCCCAAAAGGAAAACACCTGCATACAAAATATAACTGTCAGTACCCTCTGAAGCCTGAAGATGATCAAAAGTATTTATATGGAGATTGAAAAGCATGTTTTGGAAATGTAAACCTTGAATGATATATTGGTTAATGTATAGGTATTGGCCTACATCTGATAAACATCAAGACATCTGGATCGTTGTGATGTGTCAGTTTTGGCCAATATTTCCAGCTGATATTTAGACGTTATCAATATTCAAATTTAGTAGCAGCACAGCTAAAGATATTACTGAAATAATGCAGATGATTGCGTTGAATGATAAGCCATTTTCCATAGTGGAGGATGGTGGATTTAGTTCACCAGTTAGAAGAGGTGTCAAAGCTCCGGCCTGCAAGATGGTTTCATATGGCCTGTAACATGTTTTTAATTCATTATTAAATTCATCTTTCATTTTACACAGAGGATAAAAAATGATGTAACAACATTCCGCTAACTGGCGTTGACAGAATTCATTGACTGTTTTCGGTATCGGTTATTGGTAGCAGTCAACATTTTCACATCTGTGTACCACTACTAAATCTATCTAAAGGGGTGTATGTCTCCCCCTTTCATAAAGACAGTTCTGTACCAGGTTACTGACAACCCATATGTCAAATGGGTCATAAAAAGTGTGAAGGACTCATGGAGGGCTGGATCCTGTCAGGTCCTTTTTGACAGATGCCTGCTATAATACCAAGTTCATTTGATAGGACTGGGCAAAGAGGTACTGTTAACTAGCAGCACATGGTCATCCAGAAGATATGTCACCAGTTTAAGCGTACCCAGGTGTTACATGACGCCGGGGGTCACGGAAGCCAGGGTTGCGAGCAATCCGGGAACACGAGCCCCCATAAGAATCTGCCTGCAGCCGTCATGCGGGCCTTGGTGCCGAAAGCCGACGGACAAGCACGGTGTGCGCCAACTGTGGCGCCAGGTGGTGAGTGGCGTCAAAGTTTCTACAATGACAGAGGACGTTTGCACTCTGCCAGGTGGCAGGCGCCCCCAAGGGATGAAAACAGCACAGACCACCACTGCCTGGCAAAGTCACATAGCGGTGAGTGATCAGGGCTCACATGCTGACCAGTCAAACTCAAAAAGAGTTAGCTCTGCATCAGTCTAATATACAGACTGCAAAATATAAGGAAAACCTAATGATAAATGACAGCATTGTCTTATAATTTAGACTGAACACCAAGATTGACTGGCCAGCTTGCATGACAAAAGAACATATTTTTACAGTGTCTGTGACTTTGTCACCAAGGAGACCAGACTTGATGGCCCAGCGCGGGTGAAGGTGAGCCCAGTGCAAAGCAGCCAGATGGATGAACGCTGTGGGACATGCTGTCCGCACCAGCGGCATCGACCCTCGGTCTAGGGAAGATGGGACACCTAGTGCCAGGGTGGGCTTACTGGTGCTTCAAAGGTCCTCATCTCAAAAGCATCACACTGCAACCTGTGTGGTATTGAGAACCTGAAACAGGGAAACGGCAACACCCGCCAAACTAATGCAACAAGAGCAGCACTTGTAGGGAGTGCTCAGAGCAGCACGTGAGAAGACTAACAGGACAGCTCAGGCATGAAAATCATTCACTTTGTGTAAAATCGAAAGGCAGATCCAGCCTTTTTATATCACTCATAAGTTAAAATTCCATGTACACGTTGAATGATGACAAGGACCTGCAATGTTCAGGAAAACACCCAAACAAACTGGAAGCCACATCCCCAAATTATACAAATTCTTTTCCACGTCTATGGAAAATCTCAGTTTTATTTTCAGCCAAGAATGGAATATTCAGCAATAGTTACGCATTAGGCAGTACTTTTCTGGTAGTTTTCTCCAATAGTCATACACAGTGACTGACATAAAAAGGTATGCCATCTTTCTTTAGGCAAAATGACTTACTGACCATTGAAAAAGTTAGAAACCAATATACAGTTTCCCTGTCATGACCTAGCATCCCATTTAGCATGTCCCCTACCAGTGACTCCAGACTGTCCACAACCTTGTAGTGGAACACATTACATATATTGAATATTGGATGGAATTATATATATTGAACATATATATACATAAGTCGTAACAGTTACATACAGTACTATGCAAAAGTCAAAGAAAATGATGTTTAAATGATCTTTTTGTTGGTATAAAACTATTGGTGCTCTTCCACTGTCACCAAAAACCGAGCCATACCTGAGCTACACTGCGCACTGATGATTTTCCAGTGTAAATTATATAAGCCATACATCAGGCGTACCTGCACAGACATGGCCTAAGCATGACTAAACCAAGGTGGTTGCATCACCATCATCTGATTGTTCGAAATGCAGGGAGATACCAGTGTTCTGCACATGGATTATCTAAAGGAAATAGCGTACATCGTAATTTATCAATGCATTCCCGATAACTCAGAACTTGAAAATTTCAAACCATCTACTTTAAAAATTACTATAGAATAGCTGAACAGGATAGACCTGTAATGCAAATTTACACAAGCAAATGTTAATTCCACTAGTGTTTGATGCTAATGTAAGACGGTGGTTCTCACAGACTCGCTATCAGAAATGAGTAAATTATGTAATATAATGTAATTAGTAAATCATGAAGTACACTGAAAAGTACCACATATTGTATAATTAGTAAATCATGAAGTACACTGAAAAGTACCACATATTGTGTAATTAGTACATCATGAAGTACACTGAAAAGT
>JAODKF010000038.1:14787746-14797889 GCA_026779585.1 Mormyrus proboscirostris | reverse complement strand
CAGATCTCTGGGGGCCCCTAAAGGGCGTGGGCCCCGAGAATCGTCATCGTTTACCCCCCCTTTACAGCGCCCCTGCCTACACACACACACATACACACACACGCATACACACACACACATGCAAACACACACACGCACACACACGCATACACACACGCATGCACACACACACACACACACACGCATACACACACGCACGCACACACACGCATACACACACACGCACACTTAACTGCACCCCTGCCCATATCCATCCATCCATTTTCTGAAACGACTTGTCCTATTCTGGGCTATTGGGAGTCTGGAGTCTATCCCAGAGGCTACGAGCGCAAGGCAGGGAACCACTGAAGATGAACACCGCCAACCCAGCGCAACGTATATATGCAACAGAGGAACACAAATAGCATTTCCATATGAACTTTGCTTTGGGAAAGAATAATAAGTTAATCTTTGGTCTGTGACACCTTAAGTAAAACGTGCATAGTTTTAATTACAATTTTACATCTCTCCTTAGTTTTAATAATTTATATTTTCTATGTATATTTATGTGGTGATATATAGTTTTTTTATCGTATTGAAGTCCCATCTTTCCTTCTCCTGCTCCTAATGGCTCTGCATGCATGCTGTTTTTGCTCCTGTTGATTTCTTTATTAGAGCTTGATGGAACCAAATTAAATCAGTAGTAATGTAACTCATTATAGTTCCGATGAGGTACAAGTTATAAAAACATGATTTTTTTATTGGAATTGAGTGAACTTCTGAAATGTGTTATTGAATAAATAAAAATAAATGTTCAACTTGATGTGATCAAGGTTCTAAGTGAAGTACTAATTTAAAGAAATTAAATTACAATCTCAGTGCTCTTTTTTGTTTTCTTGTTTTAGTCACTGCAAGCAATATTGAGAGTATTTATGGATATTTATTTGTACGCCAATGTTTATACCTTATTTATGAAGGCATAAATAGATATAATATCGTCTTCTCGTTCGTGAATACATGTTACACATTTCGTACAGTTCCGTTTAGGGCTCCTCTAGTAAAGGTGGTTCTTTGTGCATTTTGTCCTCGCGCCAGACCCGTAATTTCTGCAAACCAGACATATGTGTGCACATTTCATCAGGCACCGAGGGTCCAGTCCAGAAGGGATCGCGCAAAAGCCAAGACGCATAAACAGCCCTGAAAATAGTTTCTATAACCCATGATTTGGGGAAAATGGCGTCAGATTTACTGTTACATTTGCAAGATCAGTTAAATCAACCTGATGGGTTAAGAAGTTGTTCTGGGGAGAATGTTTGCATCGACCAAGATGAAGAGCTTGGTATGTCGGCGTCACTTAAAAGTGTACTAGTTTTGTCACCTAGCTAACCATCTAATTATCTATCCAGTAACAACATAAACATACTATGTTTCTACTAGCTCCTTTGGTAATTTTGTCTTCGTTAACGGGCTAGATAGCATATGTCGAAGGAAAGGTAAATTACCGGTGTCTTAAATATTCGAGTGTTGTCGATTTTGTGTTAACAACAAGAACCTTGTGAAGACTACATAGACTTATGACTACTTTAATTTTTAACTGAATATTAAATTAAAGAATTCGAATCTATACATTTCTGACAGTCTGTCGAAATCAAAGCGTCTGAAATGCGTTGCTAGGAGATTTCTCAGCGCCTATCAACAAGCCTTACGTATTTGCAGTCGATTGGTCTGTCCCTCACAGTGGGCTGGTTTTGGAACACGCAATCCTTCTGTGTGTTTCCTCTTTACAGAAAGGAGCCTGTGGTATTGAGAACTTACAGAATAAAAAGCAATAAATGAACCTTTAAAACGTGTATAGCATAATTATTACTATTGTTTGTTTATCTACCCCCAAAGGCACTGGTACAAATATCTTTCCAAAGTTAGGAAATACTTTATTGTAAAAGTATACAAGTATAAATATTATAGCGACTAGGATAAAGTCCAGTGAACACAATTTCTTGTTGAGTATTTTGGAGATCCTCCATTGCTACTCTTGTCCTCATGGCCATATTACATATATATTTGTATAGATAACAACCTCTTCGATGAGCTGGACAATATATTGGATGCTGATGACCTGCTTAATTCCCTGGAGACTTTTAACCATGTGAGTGTCACTCTGCACATTTTGGATTTTACATCAGAATGTAAAACACTCATGATAGATGAACCAGTAAAATGGATGGAGTCGAATGGCCCAGTTCACTGATGAAAATTTAGCATAGAGGAAAAATGTGTGCATGAATTTGATTTGTATATGAAAAAAAATTGTATAACAGCAATTTTAATGATGGTCACGTTCATAGTTATGCGTTGTATCCTTTGATCCCTGATACAAAGAGTCTTTGTATGATCAAAGAATGTTACCATCTGCATAAAACAGTATTTTTTTTATTATTTATATTTTTGCATTTTCATTGTCTCAACTCTATTTGCTCATTGGATAAATAAATCAAAGTACAACTATTATTCCTTTTTATTATTATTTGAGTGCTTTAATAATTCAGCCAGACCAAATGCCTTTTCCTGGTTATTAAATTGCAGTTACATTTATCTTCTGAAGAAATTGGTTGACTTAACTAATGCCTGTCCAGCAGAATCAAATTGCAGATCGGCTGTCTGAAAATGTTGTTGAGGATAAATTGATAACTGGGGACTTTTTGCTCCTATAGGATGGTGACACTGAGGAACTGGACTTTGATATTGACTTTCGTTTCTGGGGCTGTAACCCTCTTTATATGAAGAGCAGCAGCTGTAGCACAGGTAGGTTGACCCCGTGGATGGAGACCCTGAAGCTGAAGGGATCTCCCTGCTTCCAGGCAGCTGGAGTGCTGTTTTTAGGCCTGAAAAGTCTATCATACGTTGGCCCTTTTTTGTACGCCCCCAGTTCCATGGCCACGCTGATGTTTCCATTGTAACATTCCAGTTTCTGCACATTGTCAACTGACTGTCACTTTTACGCGTGCAGTTACTTCATACATTTTCCAATCATTATAATTCTCACACATGCACAGGAAAACAAAGTAACTAGCTCACATTTTTCCCTCTTTCTTTGTAAATCTATACCAAAGTATTTATGCAAATTTGAGAAATGAGACACATGTGAAAATGATAAACGGCACCTCTGTGTGTTATTTATATGAGAGGCTTTATAAGTGATTCCTACAGTCTCATTCCTGATAAAGCATGGTGTAATTTTATCCTTCTTAATACAGCAACACACCAGGCAGCCAATAACCTACGGATGATACAGAAGTGAGTCCTGGAAGACAGATTTGTTCTGTACCAGGCTTGTACCTTAAGCTTATAGCTTGTACCAGTGTCTGTGAAGAATATATTTAAATTTTGTTCAATTTAACTGAAGGTCATTCATTATGAGCTGAGTGTTATTATTAGTTAGAATGAATTCTTTACACCAAATAATACTTAAGACATGGAACATTATTACATTTTATTGGTACCCAATTTCCCAGCTCTCCTGACCTAGATATTGGTAGGATGGAGGACTATGGTTAGCAGCCATATTTAACATCTTGGCACCGTTCTTACAGATGCAGGAATGGCCATGGACCCCCTAGCCTCATGTGCTGGGCCAAGCCCCGTCTCTACGCCCAGCCCAGCGGGGTCTCTGTCCCCCCACAACCTGCAAGTAAGTAGAGCCACCCCCACCCCAGCATGTCCCAGATGGAGCCGTTGTGAGCAACCGCAGCCCGTACCAGCTGCTGCTCAGCTGCGGGGGGTGGGGGTGGCAGGACGGGGAACAGCCTCCATGCCCGTGGGGCCCAAGTGAGTAATTAAAAATTCTGCATGTTGATTAACAGCTTAATCACCCTGCAACACATCATCAAACTAATTACCCACAAACCATTTGAGATGTGCATCATTATTAAAAGGGTGTGTGGATAAATCAGCTGGTATTAACATAATTTTGGAGCCAGTGTATTTACGCCCCATCACAGGAAGTTAAAACTGCAATCTGCCCGATGACACTCTGCGTGTTTTTTTTTTTTTTTTTTTACATGAAAATGATCATGCTGTGTTTATAATTGCAATGAACGGCACATGTGTAGAAGGGAGTTAATTGGTAAAGCGTGCTTCAGGGCTGGTGGCCTCCCGTCATATTAAAGTCACATGATCTGAGGCTGGTGACCCCCTGCAGGGCGACAGCCAGATCCCTCAGTCCCAGATGTTCCCTGTGTCCATTGGTCTGGGGTCCAGTAGCTGCCCTGGCGCCACACCGGAGGAGATGCAGCAGAGACATACCAAGCGGGCTAGCAGAGGTGAGGGCGCTGCCACCGGACTCGCACTGATTGGCAGACGTGATGTGCGCATTTCTTTCTTGCAACTTTTTGTTATAAATATCTCTATCATTTGGCATTAATGTTAGTTCTCTGATTGAAGAAGGTAACTTATACTTTGTAGCAGCTGCATCATCTTTACTGTTTCTTTAGTGCATTGTTCCCCCAAACAAGGCAGTAGAATTTAATTTTGCATTTATTTTTGACTCGAAAGTCAGATCCGCACAGCTATCGAAGCCTCCGGTTCCACTGGCCCCGAAGGTGGCCCTGCCACCTGAGACTGTCATCAGCGATATCACAGCGCCCCAAGCCACTGCTCCTCTCCAGCCCAAGACCTTCGTGATGCATATGCTGCAGGCAGCGCCCATGACCACACTGCCACCTGTGGCGACACAGTCCGAACACCTTACTGGTAAGATCTACTGCCACCTGTGGCGACACAGTCCGAACACCTTACTGGTAAGATCTACTGCCACCTCTTGGAGCTACGGTGTTATTGCGCCCTCTACAATATTCAAATTAAAACAGAATTACTTTGCAAACACTAAAAATTCTGTTGGTTTTCATTGTTTTAGCATTTAGTATCTGCATTTACTTAATAATTTTGATAGAAAATAGGATGCAAAAGTTTTGTTTTGAAAAAGTAATTCACAGAAGCTGCAGCTGACCGGTCATGTATGAGTGGATGGTGTGTGAGTGTGCCCTGCGATGGACTGGCACCCCAACCGGACCCCCCAGGACCCTGGACAGGATAAGCAGTTACAGAAAATGGATGGATGGGTGGATGTATATGAAGTGATAGAACAAGGAGTCAGTCTGTGAGATGGAAATGAGAAACGTTCAACTGCTGTAGATCCATCTCTGTGATGTCAGAACAAGTAGCTGATTCTTCATAAATATATTATTAGTTACCATTGTTAGTGTATATGTGAATATGTATTATGGTTCTCCTTGTTCCTTCTGAATTTTTATTGTGGTTCTCCTTTTGCCTTCTGAATATGTATTATGGTTCTCCTTGTTGTTCTACAGCTTTCTAAAATAAGAAGGTCATTAGTTTCTGCAAGGATGCATGTATACTTATATTTTCCAATTTTGCCCTGGTTCTGTTTTAAAAAGTAGTTTTAAAAAAAAACTGCTCTTCAGAACCAAGCCAGCAGATGTCGCTTGTCTTCTGTTTTCGCAGTTGGATCTCAATGAACTGCCAGCTGAAGCAGTGCAATTACAAAAATATGACTAATTTTGTAATTTATGGAAAATCCAAAACATTGTTTCCTTTAAGCACTGGCAGTAATCACAGTTTCCTTTAAGTATGTTTTTAGGTATCTCAAAAATCAGTATTTTTGCCGGCCATTCGCTTAGCAGAGCTTGTTGGAGTTTACTTTCACATAGGTGTTAGATTATTAGTTTACAGGACGGGTCACTGCAACATTTCAGGTTAAACGGACTTCTGAGTGATATGATAAGAGTGTGAGGAAAATCCGTAATTTTAATCTGTCAGGCAGCGTGGTAAACCAGACTCCCTTTACATAATCATTCTTAAATTGTTTTATGGGTTTTAGGGGTTTAAGGTCTTGCTGTTCTCTTTAATGTATTTAATAAGTATATTGCACTTTGGTAAGCAGATATTCATGTCGTGCTTTTTACTGTGTCATGACCCACAATGCATATGTCCTTTGATTAATGGTTTGTTGATGCCTTTCTGTAAACACAATTTTAACTTTCCTTTTGATCATAACTAATGCTTGGGTACTTTCCATCGACTGCCTAAGTCACTTGTATCCCCAGCATACAGCAGAGCAATCGTCGTAGGAGAAACTGGCGAAAACAAATAGCATATATTCATCCGTCATCAGATGCTTTCTGCACCTTTTGATTTATGTTTGGTACATGAATGACTTAATAACGGTTTGTGTGGCTTTGCCGGTCAAATCAAACAATCTCTGGCAAAACGAAGGCGGCCTCTCCCTGTCCGGTCAGGCAGAAATCCACGCTGTCCTTATCGTTAGTGCAATCCTCCCTCCGGTTCGGATAGGAATCTCCTCTTTCCATCCAGAAAGACTTACTCAGTGCTTTCTCTCACAGCACAAAGCCGACTCCTCCCAAGCCGCTTGGGATATGACATGCCTTCCGTCACCATGGGCACGGCCCGCTCCCTTTTCTACAATCGCTATTATCTTTTTTCTCTTGTTTTCTGCCCAGACTGGGCTTTCATGCTGAGCGAGGGCCCTTTTTCAGCTCGGTCAAGCTGCTCTTGACCACAACTTGGCTCTGTTTATGAAGCACACAATAAAAAAAACAGAAATCCTTTTGTTTTGTCACCCTCCACCTCACTCCCTCTCCTGTAGTGTTAATGAAGTGATTATGGGCGCATTTCACAGAATTTTCTTCATTACCTTTAATTCTCCTGCATTCCCTGTTGTCTTGACCCAAACCTAGTTACGTAGGGTTAAAGAACAGCATCAGTGTTTCCACATGGATGAAAAACGATCTCTCTAGGCTTGTGTCTTGAACCTTTCTTGCATTTTGAGGTCAGGGTAATCCCATAAATGTGGCCTGTGGCCAAAATGTATATCTGGTTATGCGTAGTTGATCTTGAGCTTAAACCTGTTGTCCCTGAGGACACTACTCATCATTATAGTCATCTCGTCTGTTCCTAGGACATGCGGTGATGCTATCGCAGTCAGCCCAGGTGGTCCAGATGTGTCCTCAGGTGATGTCTGCCCCGCCCACGGTCCAAGTGGTGACACCACTGGCGACGATCTGTGACCCAGTGATCCTCCCAGGGGGGCGAGCCTTCCAGGCAGAGACTCCACCCCTTATGACACCATCCTTGCGGAATCCAGGAACCAGAGAGGATGCAAGTCATATTACTGTAAATCACCGTAAATGTACATAGCTAATTGTGTTAAAGTTTGCCAAGTGTGCGCATGTGTGCGTGTGTGTAAGTGTGTGACAACAGTAGCCTGAAGGAAATGTAAAATATCTTCAGGTGGTTCCGTGAAAATGGTGAAATGCAACATCTACGAAAAAAGCAACATCCTCACACATCTGAATTCACTTTAACCTTAAAATTGAAAAATTCAAAGACTATATTCATGTTGTTCTAGGAACTAAGCTGAACCAACACCATATGGCCTGGTATTTTTTTTACTTTTATATATCTACAACACAACTTAAAATCCATACCTTAAAAACTTAAAAGGCTTGGGCAATGTAACAGACTCATAAATAAGGGAGGTTTAATACTGACGTGCTCTGTGGACATAGCAGTAAATCATTTGCCTTGTGTTTTGTGAGTGAATTCGTAGGTATAGCTGATTATGCTTCCCTCTGTAGCTGTCAGGTTATTGGGAAAAATATACTGCTTTTCATTTAAAACCCCCTGCAGTGATTTTTTAATGTGTAGCCAGCAATTCTTCCAAAGAAAATGGTTTTGTATTCCTTATTATAGTTGAAAGAATGAATATCTACTTATAATGCCTTGAGTCTCCTTGTTTTGAGGGTTAATAGGGCTGGCATACGAGAGCGTGAATATTCCATGGATGCGTGCCTGAGTGACAGTTTCTGCAGAAAACACGGCCGTTAGGAACGGATGACTTTGTAACATCAGGCAGGGCCAGCAGATGTAATGAGGAGTCAGACCTGAGTGCGTCCTCCTCTGCTCAGAAAGTAAGCGAACTACCCACATAATCAATTTTCCTAATGTTCGGCCACAAACAATATGGTGTGAGTCAATGGGTGGATTTGCATGCCTTGGTCCATCCGAATTCAATTGTAGCAGACAGCCAGATGGTATTGGAAATAATCATTTTGTTTTTCTTTTAAAGAGGGGAGTGTACTTGTGTCGAGTTTGTCATGTTTTTGGTAGGTAATACAATAAGTGAAACACAGATTAGAAACCAAAAAAAACAGCACTGTGCAGTTTAGTGCTGAAACCAGATGAATGTTACGATTTGCATATATGTTAATCGTCTCAAACAGTTGATCTCCAATTCAATTCAATCTACCTTTGCTGATGGCAGAGGAAGTGTAACAAAAGGGCAAACAATGTAAAATGTTTCTAGCAGGAATTAAGATAGTTGTCCGTCTGTCCGTCCGTCCGTCCGTCCGTCCGTCCATCCATCCATCCATCCATCTTTTGATCCATTGATCCTGGAACCTCTTATTCAGTATAGGTTACAATATTTATAATGCCATATTATTTAATTTAGAAATTACTTGCTTCCTCCGTATATGGAATGCACATTTGCCCTCAAATGTAACAGGTCCATTCAGCGGTTCATGGTATTGTCCTGGGAATTATAATTATAAGTGCTAAGATAAATATAAGCAATAATCATGGAATAGAATAGAATAGAATAGAATAGAATAGAAACAGAGAGCAAAATACAGGGGGGTCCAGGGGGTCTGACACCCCCGATTAACCCATGATACCCACTGAAAGCAAAAGCAAATTTTTTAGGGGGTATCAAGATCATTACTGCCAAATACTAGGGAGATGGGGATTCCCCCCCCCCCGAATATTGATGGGTATTTCGCACACTGAATAAAATACGATGCCTTTGCTGTCCTTGTAAAAATTACAACAAAAATATGAGTAGGTGATTCATGATACATTAAAAAAGACTTGAATTCTCAGCATTCTCCTCGACCATGGGTGATGTTTGGTAGATAAATTCTCCAAAAAATCTTTCGGTGTTGTTTTTTTCTTTATTGAATACATTTAAAATCCATGAGGACGGAGAGCTGGCCGCGTGCTGCTGGCTTCCGGTTCTTTTGGTTTGTTAAAAGCGGCATGGTCCTTATCTTTTACTTGTGTTCAGACTTTAGTTGTGATTCTTGCATTTCTATGTCTGTCCAACTTTATCCGTTTACTTTTTCTTGCTTTTGAAATTCAAGGCATATTAAGAATAGAATATGGTGACTCCAGCATGTTTTTCACGGACGTGATAAAATAAATCTACCATGCCCAGCCTGATCAGAGATCCCTTTTTGGCTGTGAATACTGCAGATACTGAATGTGGGTTTTATCATGTCTTTGTGAAAACAAACTTGCTCAGAATATTGCTGTCCTTTCCGTAAAGGATAAGACACAATTCCTGTGCAGGGTGTATTGTTGGTGTTATGAGGATGGAGAAAGATTCATTGTCCTGTCAGTACATGTGACACTTCAGCATCATCCAACTCCAGGGGAGAGATAGATAGATAGATAGATAGATAGATAGATAGATAGATAGATAGATAGATAGATAGAATTTAGCGTTTACAATACATTATTATGCGATGCGCTAATTTTAAATTACACTGACAGTGTGTGAATATCTGATGATGTGAACCGGTTCCTGTCCATGGGCTTGGTACTGCATTCAGTCCCAGAATGAGATGGAACCCCCTCCTTGTGCTAGATGAGCAGATTTGTGCCCTTGAACATTTCTACCAGGAAGATGCTTGTAGGATTGCAGATTTCATGGCGACAGAGAGAGTGTTCCTGGGGATTCCATGACATGTTTATCTGTCTTGTGGAGCAGGCATTGCGATATTCTGCGCTTTGATGCTAGGCAGTCATCTGTTTGGTGGCCGTGGACACCGTGACCCGCGTGCTTCCACTGGAGGCGTCTAGTACAACTTTCCGCCGGAGGTTTTTGTTTTCAGAGCGACAATTAAGTGGCCTCTGGTGAGGTTCTCGCTTTTATTCCTTTAAACCCGCTGCGAGCTGGAGGACGTCCTTATAGACAAACCCGACAGCGCTCCCGTCCTCCCGCCGTCCTCCCTGCCCTCGGCAGTCCGGCAGCCTGCTGTTTGAATTCCTGGTGTCGTTTCCATTTGT
>JAODKF010000038.1:14727506-14742257 GCA_026779585.1 Mormyrus proboscirostris | reverse complement strand
TGATGGGCCGAATGGCCTCCTCTTGTTTGTAAATTTCTTATGTTCTTATGTAAGTGATTCACAAATGTGCAAAATATGTTTCACATGTAAAAATCGCTCTGTATTTTTGTGGATATGATTTTACAAAACAGAAATTTAAAAATACATATTTATGGATAGTTAAATATTTGTGGATCACGGTACATATTTGTGGATTGTCTACTGTGGTTTGCAAATAATAAAGTCCAATGAAAACTTCTGTACAAGTGCCACATCCCACAAGGCACCTAACCTTACAAACTGTCATCTGGATGATGGAAAAAATGTTGCCGTGATCAGAGTATTTGGCAATACAGTCAAATAAATGATAGGGAATTATAAGAAACGCTACACGTTTTTATGTCATCAACACATATGGTCGTATCGCACAGCCGTACCAGGCAGCGTGTTTACAAGTACATCATGTACTGCTGTGAGGTGTGTGCTGACTGTACGCACTTCAGTGTCCTCCACTGTCATCTGTGCTCCTGGGCCGAGATGCGGCCATATCGGCGTGTTACGGTATGTAGTCGATGTAACAGTGCATCTGGAGACAGGTTTGCATTGCCAGTTACATTTCAGCATGTCATGGTGACGGGGACTAGCTTTGATTAATTGTATTGCTTTATTGTTGACAAAACAGTCACTTTGAATTGCAGCTGTTTTTTTTTTTTTATTTTCTAACCTGTCCTTCCTGTATTCTTTCTATATCCTCTGGAAACGTAGTAATAAAATTGCAAGTTGATTTTGTTTTTTTTTTTTTTTTAATTGGTATTTTGTATTCAGGTACTTAATGTTTATTTTTCAGGTTTGTTTTGATATAGAAAATGGAAAGGGGTGTTTTTCTTCGTTACTTGCCAACAAAACATAACATGCTTTTCCTGGAATTGAGATAAATTTAAAATCCTGAAATTATCACTTAATTTCCTAATTTACAGATGAGGACCTAAAACTTCAGCCTGACTCAAATGACAGCAAAGAATCTCAGCATAATGCTATAAGTGGAGCCGATTCATCAGAAATCAGTAAGAAGAATATCATGACCTTCTTAGTCTGATTGCAAGTTGTTATTAAATTAAATTAAAATGATTAAGTCAATGCTTTGGTCTTTGGCATGTTCCTATGCAGAGAATAGCGAGACTGAGATACCTGAAGATTCCCGTCTCGGGAGCCTGGAACCAAATGACTCTGGTGCCCGGGGTCAGGCAGGGGAGCGACAGGAGGACACAGCTGAAGCTGAAGCTGATCAGAGTGAGAAGGCAGCAGAACACAAATCGCAAGATGCTGAAGATAAAGGTGAAGGAGGTGAGGAAAGTTTGGCATTTTCCTCCTTTCCTGTTGTGCTGCAGCAGTGAAAATGGACAGATATTTAGACCTTTTTGTACGGAGAGTAAAAGTAACAACTTCTGCTATGAGTCTGGGCACCAGCAGTAGAATTATCAAAATCCAGATATGATTACTGTAGTGGTGCTGTGAACTGTACTAGACTCAAGGTTTGTTTGCCATGTGTATGTAACACAGTAAAATTCTTACTTGTGTGCTTCCTGCAGGCCATTATGCCCGATAAATACAAGACAGTAGGATAACTAACGGTAATTAACAAAAGCAGAAATGTATATCACCAAATATAAACAGTCTTTATCTGTCTAAGAGGTGCACTGGAGGAAGAACATGGGCAATTTGAGTATCAGCTGTAGTAGCCTTTGCTGTGCGTTTTAGCTTTTATTGATGCAGTAGGACAACCAACAATAAATAACAAAAAAGCAGAAAAATACACAACCAAAGATAAAGTCTTTGTATGTTTGGGGGCCAGTGTATACTCACAGTATACTATACAGACATGCAATGCCGCTCTTATGCCTCCTGCTGGTACACAAGCGGTGTTGCTGCTCATACTTACACGCGCACAGTTTACGTCAATCTGGAGGATCAGAAGTTCTGTCCACCAGGGGGCAGTGCAAGAAAACCATCTTGGGTAGCTCCTTATTTCCCGTCTTTCTTCTCTGTGTGAAGTCGTGTTTTACGCTTCGCTGCCTCCACAGCGAGTTGCTGACTCTGTTATACTGCTGCAGCAGTCTCTGTTTTCTACCCACTGCTCCACTTCACGTTGGAATTTTGCTTTGCCACAAATTAGTTTACTACCTCATGTTGAATGGTGCATTATATGTTGTTACATATATCGCAGTAGTTAGTATTTCGTACTTAGTGTTGCGGCTGCACGACAGTATGTGAAGTAAACTTCGAACTAATTTTAAACATATCCTGGATAATCTTGCAAAGGAGCTATTATTAAAATTGCAAAGGTTGCTAAGTTTTGTTTTCTATGACAATATAAATAAACCACCCACTTTTGGCAAATTTTATCACAAAGATTAGATGTGCACTGATTAAATATGGATCGGTATTGGCATCGGTCTATACCTATTCCACAGATCCGTGTCTGATCCTTACAGTCTATAAAAAGACAGGTCCTATTTGTTGTACAATCGATTTGTACAATCAATTGCACACCAGCTCTATATTAATATCGATAGTCGATATTAATATCACACATCACCCAGCCCTATTTAGTGTAACATTACAGTACAATAAAAATTGTCTTGTTAATTGCCTGTAGTCTGTGGAGAAGGCATTCGATTTCATTGTATTTTCTACATATGACGCTGTTTTCTTAACTCGGGATTGAATTCAGAAGCAGAAGAAAATTACACTGCCGTTACATTTTGAAGACGCTGTACACAGAGGCACACAATAGTGTTTGGGATATTTTTTTCTCTTGCCTTCCAGCCACTCATTCTTAAAAAAAATAACTTTAATACTAGCTGTACCATGTATAAACACATAGACCCTTGACAAAAGGTGACCGTACCGCCCCCAAGATTTTTGGTGTACTGCATCTCTCGCATACGCATGGCATTAATTCCTCATTTAGGTGCAAAAAAAGGCACATGGAGTCAGCACGGGAAACACGTGGTGGTCATGGTGTGGACATTTTGCGAGCGTTGAGTATAAACTGGTCCTAAGAGATGCACCGGAGGTAGAATGTGGGTCATGCGGTATCGGAGCGTCAGTCGTATCGCACATAGCCTTTGCTATTTGCTTCATCTAAATTAACGAGTTTAATTGCCTACAACCGTCCCGGAATCATGTGATCTAAGTATTTAATGTACGATAGCCTCTGCCGTATAAGAGTATGGAGAATTGTTATTGTGCTGCCTGCCTTTCCAAGGAACTGCATCACATGCACATCACATGACATCATAATTATTAAGGAAGCCGATAACTGAAGATGATGTTCCTGTTTTACAAGAACAAGTTTCCTTTTCAGTTGCAGGCCTGAGAGTGCAGGAAAGTGTGGTCGCCCATAGCGATGGACGCCCGACGACGGACCGCAGCAGCACTGTGGTTTCTGTAACGCTATGCTGTAAGTCATACTGAGAATAATTTAAAACATTAAATTGTACAAATATTTGAGAGTTGTCAGGGACTCTTTAAATTATATATGTAATAATAAAATAACTCGTACTAACCTGACTGTCTTTATCAATCTTTCGCTCGTAGTGTCAGCTTTGGTGGCTGTTTTGGCTGTCATCTACATCCAGCTTGGCTTTCAGTCAAGCTTGCCCCCTGTACCAAGCAAAGGAAGGGCTGAAATTTTTAATGAAGAATTTGGGAGAGTAAAGCTCACCTTTCCCAGCCAGAGGGCAGCATTGTGGCATAGGTGTGAAATCCACCTCACACGGCACCTAGAGACAAAGAGGCCTACAGAACCGGTCAGCATGATCCTGACGTCGGGCCGTGGGGCCGAGAAGACTCTACGTTGCCTGGCCGTCCGCATAGCCAAAGCCTTGTCTGCTGCTCTCAACACTACTGTACTCGAAATCGACGGAACCAGCAAGGCCTTGTTAGACAGTGACCAAGTTAAGCTGGACATTGATAAGGAGCTGAAAACGGCCTTTGCCGTGAAGAACGGGCCGGCGGTTATACACCGGATTGAGGAGCTCCCCCCAGGGTCCACGCTTATATTTTACAGATACTGCGACCACGAGAATGCAGCTTTTAAGGAGGCGTCTCTGATCTTCACCGTGCTGCTTGAGGAGGTCGAGCAGCTGGAGCCGCAGATGAGCCTGAGCGATGTCGAGGAGATGGTTCAGGATCACGTCAAAGGCAAATTCCTCTCCTCCACCGAGCCGGCCGCTTTTGATAAAATGGATGTTGATAAATTAGGTGGCCTTTGGAGTCGGATCTCGCATCTGGTCCTGCCTGTGGCTGCAGAGAAGGATATCGAGCTGGAGGGCTGTAGAAGCTGAGAACACGAGAATGTCGAGCTGCACCTTCATCCAACAGCAGAAATGCATTTAACAGTCTAGTGCATTTCAGGTTTCAATATTACTATGAACTGTAAAAAGAAGGTTTCCTGGAATCTCATTTTCTTTTACACTTCCTTTCAGAAAACACTTTGACTTTAAATAATCAAGGGAAACTTTCAATCAGCTATAATTTACCTCAGGGTTGTGTTATGGACAAAGGAAACATGACTTATAACCTTAAAGATTTATGTACCTGTTTTAGTACAACATTGAGATATAAGGATCAAACGTTGTCTGTTTTTACAGTAGATTTGATCATTTAAGGAGAGAGATTTAACGGTAAGGTTTACAATGCAAATCATGGCCTGGTTGATTCATTAATATTTTATTGAAATCTGTGCCTTAAATACTAAATTATAAATAAAAGATGCTTATTTTGTTCGCATTGATTGCAGGTTAGTGCTTCTCAGAATTCAGTGTGTATATATATATATATACAGTGTATATATATATATACAGTATATATATGTATATATGTGTATATATATATATATATATATGTATATACTGTAATTTCACATATCCATTGATTTATGAGCTGCTAAGATAGCTATGTATTGGCCAGAGTGCTGATAATTTGTATATCCTACCTTCTATCAGGTCCTGATTATAACATGATTATAATGTACAATTTATATGCACTTTTTAAAATTACAGTAGACAAAATGTATACCTGATGTTTCAGAATGGGTCATTTAAAAATGTTGTAGACACTTATAAATGTGTACATAATTACTTACGTAAATTTTAACAGTGTGATTGGTTCTGACATTAGCTTAGATTCGGTTTAATCTTGGGTTTTTCCGGTTAATCCTGACTGCTCTCAAAAGAAGAAGCAATTTAGCTGAACCAGTTTTAGTATCAAATTACTGAAATTTTCACTAAGACAAAATATACAGTAAGGCTGCAGTAAAGGTCATTTAACATACACACGTTTTAAGAGACAAAAATAAGATAAATGTATAACCCTAAATTTAATTTAAAATTTAAGTCAGGTGCCTTAACATTTTAAATGTCACCCATGTAATTACAGATGATGGACTGATACCATCCTCTGCCTGAGATGTGGCTGGTCTTGTCTTCCAAATCTGTGGACTTTGCTTAAAGTGCTTCTCAGCAAATATCCCTCCTCCCCTTTATTAGGTTCTGCTGCTGGTGTAGCAGGCTGGGCCTCTGCGCCTGTGATTCAGAAACTCTTTGAATCTCATGCTTGGTTGAATAGTCAGATTGCTGTTGGGCTTTTGAGCAAGACCCTTAACCCTGGTGCTGGGTAAATGGTGACCTTCTGACCCACAAGCCTTTCTGGTATATGTGTGTATATCTAAAGAGCAGAGCAGGAGATGGTAGGCAAAACCCAGGGGGGGAATAGAGCATCGTCCAGCAGGGCTGTGTACGTAACGCAATAGGCTACTGGCTGAAATATCTCAAGGTATTAAAAAAGTGGGGATGTCTTTAAAAATATGACCATCTTTTAATAGTTTCCCCCTCGGATCAGTAAAGTTTATCTTAATCTTTCCATAAGTTGTACCTACCATGTGCAGAGCAGGTTTAAGAAAAAAAGAAAACACGACCTCTGTTGGGATTTAGGTGTTTTTTTATGCAGACACAGTAATTGGGTTTAGTTGAAAACGCAGGTGCGGTTTCAACAGAGATTCATTGGATATTCAATGTGGCGTAAGAAATCATCTGGGGTACCTTGAACTAAGCGGAGAACAAGAGGGGCCTTTATCGCAAAGAAGGATTTCTTGCTTAGCTGGATAACTTGTGGGATTTATGGTAGCCCAGTTCAATCGCTTCAGCGCTTTGTGATGTTACACCAAGATTCTGCTGCGTTTCTTGTGTTAAAAGCGAATTCCTTTCAGCCTCGTTTGTTGATTGAAGGTGAAAATGATATTATATGATTTATTTATTTTTAGATGTTTACATCGATTGTGAAATTTGCCTATCCGTCTATAAATGACATAATTTTAATTAATACTGTATATTTAGTCTTTGTTACATTTCACAGATTTATTGTAATTGTACATTCAGTTTTAAGTTAAATGTAATTCATTCTGTGCTAATTTGCAGGATCGCAAACTCACACATCTAGCTTGATTGACTGCCACGCATGACATCATGCGAGTCTATATTATCCCATTATAAAATTAGCTATATGAAAAACGCTGGGGTAGTTCGTAAACCCTACAGTCTATTTACAAGGTAATATAATATTATACATATAAATGTGTGTGCTAGTATGTGCCGGCTTGTCTCACATTGAAGATCTCACTCCAGAAAGCTGACCCACGTACGTTGGCAACCCTGTTATTTGTAACGTCTACAGTGATGGAAGACTATATGGGACTGGATTTGACACAAGGTGGAGAAGTGGCCACTGTCACCTCCATAACGAGATTTTACTAGAAGATGTTTGTTCCTCAGTTCGCGGAAGCATAGAAGGTGAAACGTTACCTTCACTATATTGAACTGCAGCAGAAATACCTGATCCTTACAACCAAAATGTCAAAGAGAAAATATGGCATTTTTGTGTTATTAATTTCAGTTAAGAATTTTTGGAGAAACTTTGGCTGGATTTGATTAAATAAATATTATGTGAACAGTATTCCCCTAAGGCAAACGAATCCTGTGAGATACCTCAAATCAAATATGCAAAAAAGTTTGCTGACTTTTAATTAGAGTGCTCCAAGAATGGAAATAGACCCTTCTTTTACAAAAGTGAAATGTATAAGCATAAAAGTAAATGTCTGTCCTACTATCTTCACGCATGTTTAATTAGATACTGAACAACTGATAACTCAAGCATCAGCAAAAAGTCTAGAAATTAAACTGCCTCAAGGTGAAATTAGCCCCTGATATTTAACATAGGTCAGATGTATTTGCATAAACACAAATAATGAATTGTGTCAGCTTAAAACTTACACAAAACCATTCAAGAAACTCCACTCGAATAAAAACATGTGCCGGATGTATCAAATAAGCATCAGCAAAACATTGCTGGGATTTTAACATCCTGCCCCTAAGGCGAATTTATGTCTGATTTCACATAGGTCAAATGTATATACATAACACAAATCTAAAGGATTGTGCCAGTTTCCGCCCTACTTACATACATTCTAATAACCCTCCTTGAGAATAAACAAGTGCCAGATATATCAAATAAGTGTCAGCAAAAAGTTTGCTGGGTTTTAAACATAGTCCCCAACCCCACCGCCCCAAAGGCAAATTAAACCCTCATTTCACGTCGGTCAAATGTATGTGCGAAACAGAAATATTGAAGATTGTCCCAGCTTCAAACCTACTTCAGCGCATTAGAGTAGCTGTCCTTGAACAAAAATAGGTGCCAGACATATCAAATAAGCATCAGCAAAAGGCTCTATTGGACCTGAATGTAAAATAAGCTATAAAATATAATGTATTTAAAGTTTGAAACCGACACAATCCATTTTTTATGTTTATGTAAGTACATTTGACCTACGTGAAACATCGTGGGATAATTCCCTCTTAGCTAAGTTATGTTAAGACTATGTTAGAAACCCAGTAAACCCTTGCTGATGCTTATCTGATATATCTAGCAATTCAAGTGGAGTTATTAGAATGTATGCGAGTCTGGCACCTTTTCTGCTCAAGCAAAGGAATTTTTAAGTAGGTTTGAAGCAGACACAATCTTTTATATGTGTGTTATGCATATGTTTGATGTATTTCAGACATTTAGTGTTTGTGGGTCAGTGCGCTGCAACCAAAAAAAATTATGAGTTATTTCAGAAATATAAATCTATTTTCTATTGTTGTTCTGGAGTTTAGAATATTAAGAAGTATTTGAACTTTAAAAACTTTATTTCCGTACACAATAGACCTTTATGAGGGTCGAGGAAAAGGTGGTATTGTCTAATATTCTGATATATTGTTCCCATTTACCTTATTTACTTTTGTCACCCTCATGAAACAAAATATGCTATAATTGTTTGTGCAGTTCTCCTACTTTTTCATTTTGGGGATTTAACATTTAAAACAATTTTAAGGAAAATTGTTGGCCCTGTAGGTAAAAAAACATTTTAAATATATGAAGTATACCTCTGGCACCCGGGTTCGAGTCTCCGCCCGGGTTACATGTGTGTGGAGTTTGCATGTTCTCCCTGTGTTGTCGTGGGGTTTCCTCCGGGTACTCCGGTTTCCCCCACAGTCCAAAGACATGCTGAGGCTAATTGGAGTTAATAAATTGCCCATAGGTGTGCATGTGTGAGTGAATGGTAACAGTGTGTGAGTGTGTCCTGCGATGGGCTGGCCTCATATCCAGGGTTGTTCCCTGCCTCGTGCTCATTGCTTCTGGGATAGGCTTTGGACCCCCCGCGACCCAATAGGATAAAGCTCGCTGGAAAATGAATGAATGAATGAATAAAATAAGGTAAATGTATACTTTTCTTTGTCTATTAATACATATACTTTTTCATAAAAATTATCATTAAATACGCCGGTTGTCCCCAGTTTCCAAATAAATTATATGCAGGGATGATTTTGATCATCCCTGCATATAATTTACAATTATAAATGCATCAATCGAGTATGAAAACCGAACTTTTATTTTGACACAATAAACAAAAATATCAAGCGGAAGTCTCCACCTTATTCTTCCCCCCTTCTTAGTGCTGGGTAGCGTCACGTCCTATTGGCGGGCCGGAGTCATGTGATCTCTCATCGCCGTGTACAGAAAAGGCGGGGCGACGACTTGAGTGACTGCTACAGATGCGCGCAGTTACACCCGGAAGTGTGTGCAAAGTTTACAATTTTCACAATTTTTAATGATAACTGTACTTGGAAGCAGTTTTTATAGTAGAAGGACATGCCATTGTAGCAGGTCGAGGCTAATTACGAGTTCTGTTCTGTGAAAAGCTTGTGAATCTTGAAATCGAAACTTCTTAAAGTCAGTCTCCAGTTTCCGGGAGTAAAAGGTTTAGTTTTTAAATAGTTAATTGTAAAGATTTTACAAATCTGGCTCGAATATGGCCCGTGAAACAAGAAGAAGAAAACGTATGTTTTCGTCAGATGACGGTTAGTGATGATTCATTTCACTTGATACCTTTAACAGGTTTTACCACGTGGGTAATGTTATTTGTGCATGTGTATAGTATATATTTTTTATTTATTTCCAGCAGTTTCTACTGAAAACCCAAATACGGCAATAGTAAAGAAAAGGGGACGCACTGCAAATAAGACCCCAAACAAGACGCCTGCAAAAGACTCTGATGAGGAAGATGTAGTAATGGATGACAGTGAAATTGGCCAAGGTACTGTACTGTATTTTATGTGATGGCTGTCAGAAGGGTTTTATTTTGACTAGCATTTATTTGATGTGGTGGAGGCATGGTTGCTCGTTGGGTGACACTGCCAGTGCTGTCCCTGCCCTACACGAGGAGGTCCTCTCTGTGTTATGCAAGATTCAGTAACACTTCACTTAAGGCCATGTTTGTAGTGATTTATAAACAGATTCATAATACATTATAATGCATTCATAAAGAATTTGTTTACACCCCTCCCCCATTCACCCCCCCAATCAGATGTTGGTTCCAGCAAAGAGCATAAGAGGAGTGGCACTAAGAGAAGGATGCCAGATGTGGAGATGAACGGCTCAGAGGATGAAACGTGCATCTCGCGGGCTGTTCAAGGTATGGTGCCATGACAATAGAGCGTCAGCGAAGTCACGCGATGTTTTTTTAAGTGATGGTGATCCACACTGTCTTTATTCTGGTCAAGCAGTAAACATGAAAATGGTGGCATATGAATCTGGACATAAAGATTATGGGCATTTTTTTTCCCATATAGAGCCCCCTACCAAGGTAAGGAAGCGGTCTGTATCTGAGGACGATGGGTGTCCGGATGATAATGACACGATGGATTTCCAAGAAGATGAGGAAAACCACAATGAAGATGTGATAGCAGAGAGAAGGTCACTTTTCAGAGCAGGTGATGAAAAGGAAAGAGGCAAGTAAATTTATTGTTACATTATTGCAGGTGGTTGTTTATATAGCATTTATGTGGTGCTTATTGTGGGATATTGTTTTGTATTGTTAATTGAGGTATTATTCAAGTTTTATTATGCTTGTTTTTTCAGTTATTTAGGTTCTGGATAAAAATTCCTTGATTCTATATATTGGAAATTTGTCAGATAGAATTTACAGTCACTGTAGATGAGTTTTTAAAAATTGAATATAATAGGATATGAAAATATGTTTTTAAAGTGTTTTCTAGTAGGGTTTAAACTATGGGGGACAATGCACACCATGTAACTGTCATATATGTGTGTGTTTTGTACGTATTTATTGATAATGGCACCGTGTCCATTGACCGCCAGTGACTGTAAGCAAGACAGCTGGACTACTGAAGCTGAAGTGATCACACAAACATTGACATATTAATTAAAATTCACACATAAGGGAATATGGAAAACCAAGGGATGTTGCCTACTTTTGTTGAAAGATATTGCAGCCAGAAAACTGAATATAAAGCTAACTTACATAAACCTAAACTTACTTTGGGGTATACCGCTCTGGTATTCTCACTTTATGATGTATGTGGGGATGTGGATCTATACTGAAATATTCCAGAAAGCAGGTTTGAGTTTAAATCTTAACTCCAACACGGCAGTTATTCATCATTTCACTATTTGTGTGTGCTTTTTAGGGTCTCCGTAGACCGCAAACAACAAAATTACAAAAGTTCTAATGCTCTTATACGTTACAGTGATGCTTTAAAATTCGAATGGATTAATTATATTTAGATTAAATGTATCACATCATGTTCAAACAAATGTTGGAATATCGGTTAAATAGTGACAGCCTGCATATATTTTCATAAAGCAAGAGTAAACTTGATACTACCAGCAGATTATTATTTTTTGTGGCCCATACATGCCGGTGTTTGTGTTTTTAATGATTGTTAACTTCATATCTGCGATCATCCAGCTATCACATTTTTCCCCTGTGCTTTAGATCCCTGTGTAAAGCACCTACTTGCTAACATCCCCGAACCCCGGATCCCTATTAAAATGCCCACTGATGAACTGGAAAGAAATCTGCACAGCAGATACAATTATACAAGAGCTGGAACAGGTATTTTGTGTTTCTTGCTGTTGCTTGTGGATAATTAAAGGGAGCTCAGTATCAAAACATATTTCACATCTTATTCCACGTTCTGCATGCAGATTTCACTCAAAGACCAGTGGTTTTTTCTCCTGGAACTGGTGTCCAGTCACAGGAAAAGTACAGTGCTGCAGTTGTGGTGAATCAATGTCAGAAGTCTCACAGGGATGTGACCTTAGACAACACAAAAGGTAACTGTCATAAAGACAGTGGTCTTGTACTGTCATAAAGACAGTGGTCTTGTTTCAGTTCATTTGCATTTTCGTTTGTGTTGTTAGCATGAGAGCCTGGGTGTTTGTCTCTCTTAGTTATATAAATACTTGTGTTTTTGTTTCTTAAGTAGACCAGTGGAATGCAGTGGAATGTGTAGCAGTGTCCTATTCATCAAGAAACCAGGGAAACAGAAATACCTTCAAAAATCCAAATATTGAAGAAAGAACAGAAGGTACCAATTTAACCAGAATAAGCACGTTTGTTTGCTTTCTTTATGCTGTGGCTAGCCTTGCTTTCTGGGTAAATTTATCATCTTTTGAAGTTGCATGTTTTTAAACTTTATTCTCCTGTAGTGCTAATTAACTTTTCTCTCTGAACAGGATGGTGGAAGACGCCCTTGTCCACGTTGATTCTGGTCTTGCTGTTCTTCTTTGTGGCGTACCTGTTCCTAGTGGGCGATAACACAGATACAGTGGTTATGCATGACAAGAACATGACAATCGGCTTTGAAGCCCAGTTCATGGATTTAGAATCTCAGTTCCCCAGCCAAAGAGCAGAACTGTGGAGGAGGAGTAGAACACTCCTGATGAGGAATCTCAAGACAAACCAACGCAAAGAGCCAATCAGCATGATCTTGACGTCAGGACTCGGGGCCAAGAAGACACTGCAATGTCTGGCCGTCTGCATAGCCGCTGCCTTGTCTTCTGCCCTCAACGTGACTGTCGTGCAGATCGACGGGGCCGGCAAGGCCTCGCTAGACAGTAGCCAAGTAAAACTGGATATTGACAAGAAGCTGATGGAAACTTTTACAGATGACAAGGGTGTGGCCGTCATCCAGCAGTTCGGGGAGCTCCCTCCAGGATCCACGCTCATCTTCTACAAGTACTGCGACCACGAAAATGCGATTTTTAAGAACGCGTTCTTCATCTTCACCGTCCTCCTGCCTGTGGAGGAGCTCGACCCGGAACTCAGTCTTAAAGAAGTGGAGGAGACGGTTCAGGAGCACATCGAGGGCAGGTTCCTGTCACGCGGCCAGCCGGCCTCTTTCGATACGATCGATGCCGATAAATTAGCTGGGCTTTGGAGCCGGATCTCGCATTTAATTCTGCCTGCGGTGCCAGAGGCAGATACTGAGCAGAATGGGTGTCGCATTTAAAAATTGCACTGCGCGGCTTCCACCGCTATCCGCTGATATACACCAATGAAGAGCCTCTGTGTAGTGTTAGGGCTGCATGTCAGGTGCTAGAGACAGTCTGAGTGTGATTGTTCATTTTTCCAACAGTGTTCTTAATTAATTAGCCTTTATTCTGTTGAACTCTACATATTACGGCTTGCATAACCGCATTAAATTCAATGGACCGGTTGGTGAACTTCTGATTTTAAGTGATTTCAGTTGTCTAGTTACTGATGGCTTGAATCTAAATTTTAAAATGAATTCCGATAGTTTATTAGCACAGCTCTAGAGTACTTAATGATCATAATTGCATAAATATTGATAAACCTGAAATGTTTTTTTGTTTATTTATGCCTTTCTTACGTTCAGCTAAAGGGCTAAAACACTCTCAGGGAGCTTTTTGATTGTATGTGCCCTATAACAGGCATGTGAGCCTGCAGACTGCCTAGACAGGTACACTTTCAAAATTAATAAAGGCAGCAGAAAGCAGGCTGCAGGGACCAGGAGTGTGAAGACCTGGTTAAGATGGAAATAAGTTGCTGGGATTTGTGGGAACATCCACGTGTTATGGTGTAGTGAAAGATTGTTCAAGAGCTTAGAAGGAACACAGAAAACCTGAATTTAGCATACATTTCCAAAACCAGCAATGTAATGAATTAATCTGAAATGCATTTATGTTTGTAAGATGTTTTGCGGGCTGTTTGGAGGCTCAGATAGTCGCCTCGTCTCCTTGTACCTCCTCTGTGATGTTGGCTGCTGCCCTGCAGTGAGACTGTATGGTAGCTATGAGGTACTACGCCTTGCTTCTCACTGTGGATAGACTAAAACATACTTGCAAGTGGGTGGGTCACCAAGCGCCCTCGTCGGTACGGTAGCCTGGGTAATAGCACTTCCACGCTCAGTGCACATGCAGCAAAGGTTCAGGCAGAATGAGCCGGGGGCAGCTGGGTCACCTTTTCTGAGTTAAGTGCATCCATAGTGACGCTCGAGTCAAATGCAGCGGACGAGTGCACTGTATGCTACAGTAAATCAGGTATGGTGTGTGTCATGGGACAGTTCCTCGTCCTGCATCGATGTAATAAATGCTGTGTGTTTAAATAAGTGATTATATATATATATATGTTGTCAGTTGATTTGGAAATGGGAACCCATATAAATAATACATCAGCACTAATAAAATAGTTTAGTCCTGGTGTTTATGACAGTCTCAATCGCACAAATAGGACCAACAACCTGGAATTTTTTTTTTAAATATTCATAAGTTTGTGGTTTTGTGCGCTACAGTGTCCAGCAGTTTGGCTGCTTGCAGTTTATCTCATCATTAACGGTTTACCAATTTTTACAAGCTTTTAAATGAAATTATAATCACAATTAGTACTTAACCAAAGCTGATTTCCCTGCTGAACACTTTTGACAGACAGACATCTGCTTAAGGTTCAGTCGTAGTGACAGCAGGTCAAAAAATAATGTCCTATAAAGATGATGATGTTTGTGAGATGTTTTATTTGATGAGTAATTTCAGGATAAATTCAGGAAATATTTTTATGATTTTTGCATTAATACAAGTGTTGCTTAAATACAAGATTCAGCTCTTAATACAAAATTTGGGGGAAAATGTTAGATTTTAATGAAGCTGGTAGGAAGCTGTGATTGCATTGTTACGTGATAGAAGTGATTTTCAACGAGGGGTAGCTGATCTTCCCTGAAAATCATATCATGATATTTTTAACACACAGTTATGATCCACAATTGAGCTATTGGAATAAGTGTGATACGGAGGAGTAAGTGTGATACGGATTGGCTTGTGACACACATTCCTCCTTAAACCGTCTAAGATCTA
>JAODKF010000038.1:14687096-14699386 GCA_026779585.1 Mormyrus proboscirostris | reverse complement strand
ACCAGTCTGTTTCACGGTGATGTCATCAGAGACCAGTCTGTTTCACGGTGATGACATCAGAGACCAGTCTGTTTCACGGTGATGTCATCAGAGACCAGTCTGTTTCACGGTGATGACATCAGAGACCAGTCTGTTTCACAGCTAATGCTTCTCTTAAATTTCTGCTGTTCCTTTTGCATCAGTTCAGCTCTGAGGGGTGTGGAAAAACCAAATCCTGCTTACGGGATCCTGCCGGTTGTGTCCCAGATGGGAACTCAGCCTGTTTCTTCCTCTCCTTCACCGTGGAGGGGGAATCTGTTCTGTTTGAGCTCAGCGGACCTGCTGATGGCTACCTGTCCTTTGCATTGTCAATGGACAAATGGATGGTGGGTTTGGGGATCGCCTTGGAGAATCCATGTCCCTCAGTGTGCACTCGTATAGTCTTTTACGTAGAATAATTTTATGGTACTGATCAGTGCTGTGCAGAGCCATTTTGAGGGGTAGGGGCTCAAAGGGCAGGGGAATGGCTTAGGGTACATGTCGCTGACTGGGGGGAGCACAGCCGTGTTGGGGGGGGGGGGGTCGTCGCTCAGTCACCTCAAAAGGGTTAGGGTTAGGGCACTGCCAATCGTTAGGGCAAAAAGTTCCCCCCATGTGTCTGATACTGATGACTTAAGCAAAAATAATAGGCTCATTCTGCACCACTCACTTGATGTTCCTGTAACTTTTAGCTATGAATAGGCACTGGAAGCTGCAGCAGTGTAAAGAGAACCATGTGGCCCTGGAGTTAGAGAGAAGGAAAGACTGGATATGGGTTTAAGAAAACAGTGGGAGGAGTCATAACAAAAAAAGGAAAAATGCGTTCAGGTATCAGCACTGGGGAAACAGGAAAACAAAAGTGGTGTTGGCGGAGGAATGGGCTGCAGGCCTGGGATTGGCATCAGAGCCTGGGTGTGGATGCTGGGGCCCCAGAGGGAGAAACGGCCCGGTTGACGGTACCTCTGCCGCCTGTAGGGGAATGACGACGTGTACTTGTGTGTGAGAGACGGTGAACGTGTGGAGGTCAGCGCTGCGTTCCTCCGAGGCCGGACGCACCCCGAGAACATTACACAGGTACAGAAATGCGTTTCTGGTTAAAGGAGCTGCGTGTCTTAGTAAAAGGAGATAAATCATTTTGTGATGGATGATTTAAAAAGATACAATACTCATCATTTTACCCGTGCCAGCAAATTTGTTTTTGTTGTAAAATCCCTTTGAGATTTAGCTAATTTATTATTTATGCATTTATTTACCTATAACTGTAGTGGATAAATGGTAGTAAGATAGATCGATTGATTAATATCAAACTACCCTAGACTTGGATGACCGTCTAATTCTCCCCTTCATATTTACCAGGCACCTCCCTCACGTATATCCACTTGCATCTGCCCAAGTTTCTTCATACAAGATCCAAATTTAGTGGCTTTCTGACCATCCTCTTCTTCCTCAGGGTGCCTTGAAGGACGTGGCTTGGAGTTGGTCTGATGGGGTTATCAAGTGCAGGTTCCGCAGAGGTATCTACACCCCTCAGAGTCCCGACAGGTTCCTCCTGAAAGAGAGTTACTACCTCTTCATGGCTCACGGTCCCGCTAACGATGGTGAGCCTTTGGATACATTTAATTAGTTTTAATCTCTTGTTTTAAATCGGGCTTTACTGTAACCATGTTTGGCATCCAAGTTATGGGGTAATTCACATTCCAGATTGTTTTTATCTAACAGTCAGATAACATTCATATTGTTGGTATTATTCTCTAGTTCCAAGCGTACGTTTCAGACAAAGTCCATCGTCACTTGTTATTATAATGTCTCCCATAAAGTTGATGAGACTAATTACACTTGGAACTGAAATGTCAGAGGCTGACACTTATTCGACATGGGAATGGTGATGTAAATCTGTGTAGTCATCTCCAATCTGTCAGCACATGTCTGCTATTGAACATGAACCCGATGGAGGTATCTGCAGAGGTACCCTCTGCAAAAGCTCATTCAGGCTTTTCCTTTGATGATTTAAGGTAAGATTCATAGACATGACTACCAGCCTCTTATTTCAACAAGTCAGAAAGTCATTTCTGGAGTGCCTGAGGATCTAACTGGCTCACGCTCACCAGAGATAATGAAGGTTCATGGTAAGTTTGCTCTTGTATTAATACACGACCTTGCTGTGGTTGGATGCATCAGCTTAGTTTAACCTATTTTATTTGTTTGCAGTTGTACATCATGGCAGGCTCGTTGTATGTAGCTGAACCGGTTTAGGTGAATGTACAATGTCGCTGAGAAGTTTCCCAGCTGGATAACCTGCATTTGAATAGACTCTAGTTCACTTTTTATTGGTCAGGTGACCGTTGGGTCTTGTGGTATATGCATTTCCCATATGCCACTTTACAAGGTATGGTTTCGTCAGCCAATAAACAGAACACGAAAAGGCTGAATCACACCTTTTTGGAATATAATTATAGCTAGTTATACCATCACAAGAAAGATGAATCCATGTTTATCATTTAGGAATCTGTGAATTTGTACTTGCTAAAGTAATATTTTGCCAGGAAACTAGGTAAAAATATAAATCAAATGTCCTTTTAAAAAAAAAAAACAAAAAAAAATACTCACAATCCTTTTAAATAATTAGTGCTCTGTTTTCATTAGCATGTATGTAGGATATTTTTGATTTGTTGCTTGTGTGTGTAATTGGTTGTAATTGAGATAATTGAGGTACTGCAATTAAGTGTTTTGCTAGCCTTTTTACAAAAGACTGTTGTCCTGTTATTTTCTGACAGATGGTGATTTAGGTTGAAAAAGTTTTTCAGTTTATAAATAACTGCTTCTCTTTTCATACCAACAGGGTCGCTTATGCTTACTGCCTGGATGACATGTGTTAGTGCTGGAGTTATGACAGCACGCTATTTTAGAAATGACTGGCCTGACAGTGCCCTGTTTGGACAGACTGTTTGGTTTCAGGTTGGTTTAATTTCTTTTCCTAAAAGTTTAGCAATAGAGATCATTTACTAATGTTTTTTTCCCAGTGAAATATTTATTTATGAAAACACTGATGGGCATATGGTGGCACAGCGGTTCGCACCGTCGCCTCACACCTCTGGGATGCGGGTTTGAGTCTCAATCATGGCTCCATGTGTGTGGAGTTTGCAGGCTCTGCCCTTGTCCTTGTTGGTACCTGCTATCGCTGGTTTCCCCCCACAGTCCAAAAACATACTACGGTGAATTAGAGTTATCACATTGTGACTGGTGTGTGTGTTCGACCTACAAATCGCTGGCTTCCCATCCTGCCTTGTGCCCATAGTTTCCATGATCATCTCCTGACTCCCGTGTCCCTGAATAGGACAAACGGGTACAGAAAATAGATATATGGATGGATGGATGGACAGAACTAATTTACAGCAGTTGTTTCAAAGTCTACTTTGGCACTTTGCACTCACTACAGTTACTGTACAGTCTGTAAGATTCTCCAGAATAGAATGCATCTGTAAACAAAAATCTGGGGTATGCCTTGTTAATCCACTCTTTCACTGATGTATTCATTAGCATGTAGCAGCTAAACACGGCTACAGGGTGAGTTTACTCACTCTGGGTTTTCGCTGCTGTTTCTCCAGGTGCACAGAGCCTTGATGATTTTCACAGTGTCACTCACCTTTTTGGGATTCATCCTACCCTTTGTCTATAGAGGAGGCTGGAGTCGAGTGAGTTGCCCAGTGTCTCATTTTCTCCTTTTTGTGACCAAATGATGCAAGTGATGGAAGCTGGAGATGTGGTGGCCGGAGATTCCGACCCTTTGTACGGACTTTCAGATGTTAACTTCCACTATCCATGTCTGACAACCTATAATAAATTCATATTATCTACAAATTCATCCGAATCTTTCCAAATTTCAGTCTGTATTTTTTTTCTTGTGCTATTTTCCAGTAAAACCAGTAGATGGCTCTCTTGTCTATGAGTTTGTCACGCTTGTTTAAAAAATGTCACATTTTTCAGTTCATTTTTATTTATTTTCATTTATTTTAATTTATTCTTTGTTTGTTCTCTTAGTTCTATTTAATTTCTTCCCAGACTATTCTTCCAGGCATCTGGGGCTGTCAGTTGACCACTGATGCATGTTGGTCGCAATCAGCACTTAATGTTTTTCTGTTAAAAGGTCTACTGGTTTTTTTGCATGAAACCTTCTGAATGGTAATGTGCTGTGTGACTCTCATACTCCTGTTAATACCGCTGATGGCAGAGAGAGCCCAGCACCTCTTGTGTCTTTGGCACGATGGAATTGATCCTTGCTGTCGCCCCGGTCTGCGCAGCGTGCAGGCGCTCACCCTTACCTGGGCTGTGTCGTCATGACTCTGGCTCTCCTCCAGCCCATCATGGCCATCATCAGACCGCCTCCTGACTCCGAAAGGTAAGGCCTACTGGGTGTTTTCTCAATTAGTAGAGCAAACTCCGCTTGAGACATCTCTATGTAGCCAAATTCGTGAAGACTGCTGCCGTGCAGTGCTTGTCACTGGCTCTGGTAAGTAACTGACCTCTTCCTAATCTTTACTTTCAGACGGTGGATGTTTAACTGGCTGCATCTGAGTGTCGGCACTGTTGCAGAAGTAATTGCAGGTGAATGGCTAAGTGCAAATTTGTTTTTGCTGTCTTTGAACGACACAGTAATTGCTGCTAAATTAAATATTCCCTTCCCCCGGGCTGGTGTGCTTTACGGAGTGTTAGTTTTGGCATTGAGGGTTTTAAAATTGCTTTTTTTTTAATATGCAGGCAAATTCCTGTAAAATCCCTGTGCTGTATATTCCAGGCTGCTGAGTGGAGTGTTAGTGCAGTGTAATCACTTGGTAAACCGTGACTGTCTATCTCTAGTCTTCGCCATGTTCCTGGGGATCCATCAGCAAGCTCTGCGTCTCCCTCAGCCCGGATCCACCACTGTGCTTGCAGGGTCGATTGTCTGGGGAGTCGCTGCTCGGCTGCTGCTGGAGCTTCACAGCAGAGACCTTCTCAAAATAGGTTGGTGCATCTTCTGTGCCATTTCCTGCTCTCGCTATCCTGCTGTCAAGGTTCAATTTCTTATTGGCTTTCTGAGTAGAATATTGAGTTGATACAGATTTACCTTCATTTCAATGAGAATTGGTTCGGATCTGGAAGGTAACGCACTCTGGATGGAGTGAAATCTTAGTACAATTGTTACGCGTGGGGAACCCCATTGAGTGAAATGCCTTTAATAATAAATGACATGGTACAGTGGAAGCCCTCAAGGGCTGAGGGCTTGATTTCGGTCTCTGGCTCTGCAGTGTGGAATTTGGAATGTTATTCTCTAGTTTTCATGAGTCCAAAGGTAGTTTGCTGTCACTGAACATGCCCGCCATGCCCTGCCTTGGACCACCATTTAATCTGGGGCAGTACTGCCCAACGTTCCTGGAGAGCTACCACCCTGCAGAGCTTTAGGTGCAACCCTGATTTAACAGACCTGATACAGATAATCAGGGCCCTTCTATTGCATCTCAGTATTAGCTATGTTGAAGCTAAGTGGGCTGTAGTGTACTGTGACTGAGATATTACTGAAGGGCCTGATTATCTGTATCAGGTGTGTTAAATCAGGGTTGTATCTAAAGATCTGCAGGGGTGTAGGTCTCCAAGAGTAGGGTCAGGGAGCCCTGATCTAGGGTATCCTAGGATTCTCACTGAGATCCTATACTGGATATGCATTTATAGATTAAAGAAGATTAAATAGGATTAAGAGAATAATCCTGTGAATCAAGTAGGTTACTCCTGAATTTTAACAGGGACGAGTAACTCTACAGATCAAGAGGCAATTCTATCCAGTCAACCTGGTCTGATTGTGAGGAACGATAAGGTAAGACATCGACACTGAATGTTTTAATCCTGCAGGAGAATAATAAACTACTGTGCTTCTTATTGTCACTTTTTTTAAAATAAAATCTCTCGTTTCAGGGAAGTCAATTTAGAAAAGTTGTTCTCACCGTCTTCCTCGGTGGAAACGTTGGATTCCTGAGTGTTCTCTTACATACCATAAATAACATGTGACAGAATCCTCAGCTGGGTGCTTTAACTGCAGATCTGCCTGAATGTGAATTCCCAGAATCCCCTTCTGTCACAACAGTGACTAAAAAATACATTTATTAGCTTTAACAATCAGGGCACCCTTGACCCCCCCAACTGGTCCACCCATCAAAAATCCGGGCTTTTCTGCCTACTGGATGGCACATTGCAGAAAACGTGTAACTTGTAATTTGGGACTTGGGAGGCTGCTGACTGGATGGACAGCTTCAGGATGGGATGCACAGGAAGGCAGCGTCAAGGACTGGGGCTCAGGAACCAGACACAGGAACCAGTACACATGAAACATGAAAAAAGACGGACAAACCACATCGATTACAAGGTTCTAGTTGCCTAGCAGACCAGCTACAGAACTACAGCTCATCAAACCCAGGAACAAGACGATGTCTAATCAGGACTAGAAACTTGACAAGACCCTCCACCCAAAACCACAGTAACAATGTCAGACCAAAACCCAAGTAAAACACGAACAAGCTAAATACAGCCCTACAAACTAGATTCTGAATCAAAAGAAAAGCTGAACCATACACTCAAAAAGTGGTGATGCTGATTGATTAACAAGCAATTCTCTGTTCAAATCTGCTGTTTGCATGAGATTTGGAGCCAAGTCCCACTGGCACGGAGCAAGGCGTGACGTTTCCATTTCATGGCATGTCTTTGGTATGACCACGTCAAGGTGCAGGTCAATTCCTTGGTGCTGACTTACAGGTCCATCAATGGAAAGGCATCCATCTCCTCAAAATCTATGTCCCATCTTGCCCCCTTTGGTCAGCAAACCAGCGCTGCTTGGAGCTCCCTCCACTGTGTAAGAGGTGTCACTCCAATGAGCAGCCGAACCACGTCCTGTCGTCAGACTCCCTCTACCATCAAGAAACACCTCAAGAGCAGATGCCTAAATACGTTTCCTGAATGTTCTTATGTTATACTTCTGCTGCTTGAACCAGATCCTTTCTTTTTTAAAAGTTGTCATATAGCTCCTGCTCCAGCACTGCTTACTCCTGTACCTGTGCGTTCATTGGAAGCTCCACCTAGCTGCCCTTACGCCTAGTCGACTCCTTGACAAGCCTGTATGTTTGCAACGTGCTATTTGCCTCACTTGTATGTCACTTTGGCCAAAAGCATCTGCTAAATATGTAAAGTGTAAAAGACAAACTGATAAAACAACTAGGGAGTCTTTTGCTACCAATGTTTCTAATATACTGATACTTGCGATCTTACCAAAATATTCTCACTGTGTTAGTCTGTAACAGATATACTTCAGACCTGAAGTATGTAAGTATTAGATAATAGTGAGATGTACTATTATTACATGAACATGCCAGAGGTGAGAATTTAGAAATATATAGTTTGTCTGATTACTGTCTAGGGTGATTCAGTATTTTTACACAGATTAACTCCAGCGCACAATTTGTTATTATTATTATTTTTAATAATATTTTAAAGTGCTTTATTGTAAATTTTGAAATATTTTGGGAAACAATAAGCAAAATAAATAATAAATACATGAAGAGAGCAGCCTCTGGCATCTCTGCATCCTCTGCTGGGCTGTTTCCGCTTCCATTGGTGCTGCAGACTCACTCAACGTTTCAACCAGATCGATGACAGAAATGTATTGAGGGTCATTGCTGGTATAGGTATTGAGGGTCATCATTGCTGGTATAGGTATTGAGGTCATCATTGCTGGTATAGGTATTGAGGGTCATCATTGCTGGTATAGGTATTGAGGTCATCATTGCTGGTATAGGTATTGAGGGTCATCATTGCTGGTATAGGTATTGAGGGTCATCATTACTGGTATAGGTATTGAGGGTCATCATTGCTGGTATAGGTATTGAGGGTCATCATTGCTGGTATAGGTATTGATAAGGATGTCTATTGTGTCATGGAGAGCAGCAGAGGTGGCTTTAAGCAAGTTGAAAAACACTTGTTTGGTATAGTTTACAGGGACTCTAGTTCTAGCTAACTGCTCACTCCCAGTTAGAGCTATAGTGTGAGGTGCAGAGCTGGGTGGGAATCGGTGCCGTGGGTTATGGATGAACTGACCTGTCAGTGCTGTCTCTCTAGCTTCATGCCCCTTATGAAATTGGAGTGCTGACATTTCAGGGACCCCCCATGCCTCGTTCCCACTTGCCTCTCTCTCCTACTTATGCTGCCATAGCTTATATACTGCACTCACCTAACTGTTAACATTACCTCTCATCACCCTTTTTATTCTCCTAACCCCTTCTGGGAGTGCTACGTGGAGACACGAAAAAAAATAAAATAAATATATACAGGATATATAAAATATATAAAATATATATATAAAGATATTCAGACCCTGCTGCCTTCTGGCCGGCCCACCTGTCCTGCTGCCGTAACATTCTTCATCCTGCCATAAGAAGCAGCACTAGCATCCATCTGCCATCACCTGCCTGCCCCCAGCTTTCACACTCAAATCTTAAAAACCTGCACTGTTTAAATTAGGATTTTGTCATCCTCTTTTTAACTTCCTCTGCTTCCCCCTGGAGGATGGGCTCCCCTTTGGGTCTGGCTAGGGTTTGCTCTGCTGCCCCCTGGAGGACAGGCTCCCCCTTTCAGTGTGGTTAGGGTTTGCTCTGCTGCCCCCTGAAGGACGGGCTCCCCCTTTCAGTGTGGTTAGGGTTTGCTCTGCTGCCCCCTGGAGGACGGGCTCCCCCTTTGGGTCTGGTTAGGGTTTGCTCTGCTGCCCCCTGGAGGACGGGCTCCCCCTTTCAGTGTGGTTAGGGTTTGCTCTGCTGCCCCCTGGAGGACGGGCTCCCTCTTTGGGTCTGGTTAGGGTTTGCTCTGCTGCCCCCTGGAGGACGGGCTCCCCGTGTGAGTCTGGTTCCTCCCAAGGTTTCTTCCTTCTAGGGGGTTTTTCCTTGCACAATTGGCTCTGGCTTGCTCGCCTGGGGCTTTGTGAAGGGATAATATAAAGCACTTTGAGACAATGAAATGTTGTGAAAATGCAAATAAAATTGATTTGAAATTAATTTAAGCAAATTAAACTAAATTAGTGTCATCAGTCATCAAGGTGAAAAGCTGTAGCATTGAATTACAGCTTGATAAATATTTAAAGTTCAACCTGAACCCAAAAGAAATCTAATGATGAGACAAAGGGTCTGTATCACAAAGCTGGGTTTTGGATTAGCAAGATAGCTTTTTGGATTTAAGGTTGTCTGAGCTAAAACCAACGTTGATAAAGTCCATTTAAACTCGGGTACTCAAGTTATCTAGCTAACAAATTTTGCTTTGCCATACAGGCTCTGCAGGCTATTTGATACATAATGGGGTGAAAAACATTATTTTTGCATTTTACTTATCAAGCTGCGGCTGGCCAAATGCGGGCGCTAGGGCGTCGCACTGCCTAGTGGAAAGTGATCTTGATTTTAATAAACAATTGCTTATATTAAGTGAGTGCTGCGTTTAAAAGGCACAATAAAAAACATAAAATATACATCATTATGTTTGGGGGTAAATTCTTGTGGATCTCTCTCTCAACACTGTAAGAAAAAAAACATAAATTGAATAGGCTGCCTTAAGTCCAGGGGGTGTTCCACAAAGCAGATGAGGTGTTTCACAAAGCAGGATGTCTCAGTTAGCTGGGTTATTATAAGCTAGAAGCCAAGATTGTCCAATAAGGTTCTAGGTAGGGAGCAATCCAATTGGAGAAAAATCTTGCTTTGTGGAACACCCCGAAGGTCATTATCTTCATTAGTCAGATTACTTAAGCCAAATGAAAGGATTATCCAATAGGAATGCCACTTTCCCCTGTTTCTATTGAACAGTTTTCATGTGTATGTTAAGTTATTTAGCTAATTGGGAAATCCAGCTTTGTGCAATACCCCCCTGTGCCGGTGTTCTGACGAGTTGAGCTACCTACTGAGACGTTATATCAAGCCTTTTTGCGCAAGTGCAGTTCCAACGTTTGGGGATTAGGGTTAGATTTTAGGGGTTTGGGTTAGGTTTAGGGTAAGGGGTTTAGGGGGGGTTAAGGTTAGGGTTAGGGTTAGGGCTATCGATTAGCACTATGGTAGCCTAACTCGACAAAGTAGCTCAACTCGACAGAACACCGGCATCACTTTTTATATCTACTTCTTCCGAATGAAAGATTTCCATACTTCTTGATTATTTGTATTTTTAAAAATAAGTTTATCAAAATGTTATGTTCTGTTCTTATTTTCACTCTCTATATCTTAGTACTGCATAAATACATATTGCGCAGTAGTTCCTAGCGGGTAGGGTAATCATCGCGTAGGATAGTAAGAAGGTTGGGAAATGATTGCGTAGAATAATAAAGAGGGTCGGGGAATCATCGCAGAGTTTCGCTTAGACGCAGTGTTGCCAGATCTTATATGTTAAAGTATTGTACCAGCAGGTTAAAATTATCGTATTTTGAGAAAAATTATCGTACACACGCAATTTCCATTCTGACGTTGCTCAGAAAATGTGCTTCAATAACACATATTATCATAGGCTGTGGTCTTATTATAGTGTAAAATGCAACTTTTACCTACAGAACGTTTGTAAAAACCACCTCTGGGCAGAATAGCGCCACCACCTGTGTGGAGTGCAGGATGAGTCCCTACACTGAACAGCCCAGAATATCAGTTAAACTTAACCAGCTTCCACATGGCTTCTGTTCATCATGTATCAAGGTCCTGCCTCTGATAATTGAAAAACGTGCCATAAAAGTTTTACCGTTTTATTAAGAATAACAATCCAGTGACATTTTGTGCAGTTCATTTCTGTAAGTCTTATGGTGATGTTGCGTATGCTTGCTCTTTTCGTCTTCCGTAACTGCAAATCCGCACTTAAACCACTCATCATTGTTTACTTGTGGTGTGCGTCACTTCGTGTTACATTGTGCGTTGATTGGCTGAAAAGGCATGTGTAATGACTGCGCATAAACAAGCCAAGTATGTCTGCGCAGCCGGACCAAAACAGAGATCTGTACCTTGTGCTAATGAAGTAACTTAACAATAAACTGAAGGAGTAAAAGTACCGTACATTATGGGATTTTTGGAATTATTGATTGTACATCATACAGAGGGTAAAATTGTCATACAAATGTGATAATTATCGTACATCTGGCAACACTGCTTACACATAGTGTTTTCATCGCTGTTGAGATGGAAAACATTGCAATTACATCGCCTGGACGGAGCTGTTTCAATGCCACTATGTAGTGCCAATGTGCAAACACCTGAAATGCTACTAGATACCGAGCTTTCAAGAAATGTATTAATGACATAGCGTCGACATACTTTGGCTGACTGGGTTCACTGTCCCGTACTTATTTTATGTGCATTTGTGCTTGTCATGACCTGCTCGTCCGATCCTCCTGTGTGCCATGCCCCCCTCGTTACCTCGTGTTAATCCCGATCGTAATCACCTGTTACCTGTTATGTTCAGCCTGTTCCGTGTATTTCAGTCCGCGTCTTCCTCTGTTTGCCAGGTCTGTCATTGATGTTTGTGGAAGTCTGTGCCCTGTCCATCCGTCTATCCGCAATAAATCCCCTTTGCCTTGGATTTACGGCTCCCGGACTCTGCTTCACCCCGTCTTGCTTGTTCACCCTTCTCTTGATATGCAACAGAATTTCAGACCTCCGCAACGTACCTCCACAGATCACGGACCAGCGCTTCGATCTGCTCAGGGAGGTACTATACTGGCTCAACCAGCACGAGATCTGTAAGGACCCCGGACTGCGGGCACTAACTAGTATGAGGGGAACCCTCCTTGAGGAGATGAACCCACTCACGGGCGCACACGTCCTGGTTGACGTGCACAACAATCTCCGGCGACTAGTGGACGGGGTTACGGAGAAGCGGCTCCAGCCGTTCGGCCTCTCTGGGGCAACCCCGTTACAACCTGCCATCAGAAGCTGGAGAAAGAAGAGGCGTAAGAGGAGAGAGCCGCCAGACACCCCAACGATCTGTCTCTGCAGCCTCTCTCTTTGCTGAGTGTCGGGAAGAACCCATCCCGATACAGCCACCAGCAGAGATCCCCGCAGCCAAGCAGCTGCTGTCGCCAGCAGCCTACATATTCCAGGTCACCTGGAGTATGTGTGAGTCCAGGCCATCCTGGACGCTATCCCTTGTGTAGCCAAGTGGGGGAATATTGATCCCTTTGCCCTATTGGTTCCCTTGTGTTTTGGGTGGGGCTTGGCGCTATATAGAGGGTGGGTTTGGTTAGGTATGGT
>JAODKF010000038.1:14664240-14686996 GCA_026779585.1 Mormyrus proboscirostris | reverse complement strand
CCCCAGGGCAGTGTCCCGGGGGTGGCGTAGTCGGCTACTTATAAGGGAAAAGGGGTATTGTAGATCACTCCGCCACATTCGGGTCCCATGATTTCTTAAAGGGATCATGCATTTCTGGGAAGTGCCGACCCTGGATGTGCTGTTCGAGGCGACTGACCTCTCTCCAGCTTCCATCGCTCTGCCCGCAGTCCTGCCTGATGCTGCAGCCACTACTCCCACTGCTCCTGTCCTGCCGGTGCCCGCTGCTCCTGTCCTGCCTGTCCCGCCAGCGCCCGACGTTCCTGTCCTGCCTGTCCCAGCACCTGCCGCAGCGCCTCTTGCTTGCCCGAAGTCGGCGGTCGCTATGGCGCCCCCTGCTAACCCCAGAGTTGGCTCCGGCCGCGGTGCCCCCTACTGGCCCATAGTTGACGGTCGCTATGGTGCCCAAGCTCCCTGCTGCACCGCCCGAGCTCCCTGCTGCAACGCCCGCAGCTGTGCCGCCCTCTGAGGCTCCGCTTGTCCTGCCTGTTTCGCCGGCTACACCAGTCCTGCCTGTCTCACCGGCTCAAGCGCTGGCCCATGTGGCAGAGGTCCCGGCACCGCCTGCAGCTACGCCCAAAGCTCCTAGGCCTCCGCCTGCAGCCTGGACCGAGGCTCCTAGGCCTCCGCCTCCTGCTCCGCTTGAAGCTACTGCTCCGCCCCCAGCAACATCCATGCCTGTGACTCCTGACCCAGAATCGATGGCCCCAGTCCCTGTCCCTGAGGAGGTCCCGGACTATCTGACTGCTGCTCCTTACTCCTTGGAGGAGGAGGAACTGGAGTGGGACCCCTCGGGGACCTCTTTAATGACTACTTCACCCCAACGCAGTAGATCCCGGCCAGGTCCCCACCTTTCGGTGTCCCACCTGCCCTGCCCCCTGGCTCGCCCCTGCATCCCCTGGCTGTGGCTCAATGTCTCCCTGTGGTTCCTGTGGCTCCAGTTCGGTTGTCGCCTCCGGGTCCCTCTCCGGTGCCTGCCTGCGGTCCCTACGACGGCACCTTGTCGGATGCCTCCGGGTCCCCCTGCCTCGGCTTGGCATCAGACGGCGCCTTCCCTGGCTCCGGCTGTGCCGTCGCCTGCCGCGGCTTCCCCCTCCTGCTCTTTCCTCCTTTCCTCTGTCAGTCCCTCCGTCTGTCTCCTTGTCCCGTTTGTGGCCCCCTCCTGCTCCTGCCTCCCTGTCGCCTGCGGCCCCTCCGGCTGCCTTCCCTTGGGCTCCCTCTTGTCCTCCGTCCGTTCCTGTCTGGTCTCCCTTGTCTGGTCCTCGTCCCTCTGTGTCTCCTCCATTCCCTCCTGGTCCCTTTGTCCCTCTGGTGTTTGCTCCTCGTCCCTCAGTGTCTCCTGTGTTCACTCCTGCCCTGTTCGTTCTGCCTGTTCCCCATGTGTCTCCAGGTCAACTCGTCTGCCTTCCCTGTCCTATGTCAGGTGTTGTCTTAGCTGATGCCCCTGTGCCTATTCTGTGCTTCTGTTCAGTTCCTGGTTGATGTTCTGGCTTTTGTTTTTCAGGTCCTGTTCTCCCTAGTCTCATCTCGCCGTTGCCTCCACGGACGTTCTGTCATGACCTGCTCATCCGATCCTCCTGTGTGCCATGCCCCCCTCGTTACCTCGTGTTAATCCAGATCGTAATCACCTGTTACCTGTTATGTTTAGCCTGTTACATGTTCCATGTACTGTATATCAGTCCGTGTCTAACTCTGTTTGCCAAGTCTGTCATTGATGTTTCTGGAAGTCTGTGCCCGGTCCGTCCATCTGTCCGCAATAAATCACCTTTGCCTTGGATTTACGGCTCCCGGACTCTGCTTCACCCCGTCTTGCTTGTTCACTCTTTGCTCGATACGCAACAGCGCTGATGTGACGAGAAATTACTATGCATTTTGACCTTTGTATGATAAATCGCACGTCAGTTGTGATATGAATGTTAAATGCACGATAATTTCTTTATATGCAAAAACGCACCTAAAATAAGTACATAATTCCACTGCTAGGACAATACGTATCGCTTTTAGAGGTGAAATCGGGACACTCAGATTTTGAATGAACTGTCTTGGGTTAAACGATAACATATAAAGCAAAAAAATATATTGCAAGCATTTGCAGTAAAATTTAAAAAGTCTTGTGTTCATTGCATCTCATGCTCCTCCATTTTTATCTTCACTTTCAAAACAATAGCCCTCCCTCAGACACACACATACACTGACCTCACCGTTCTACCCTCACTGTACTTAAGTGCAGTGTGAATGCGTGCAGGGTTTGGTGGTGCTCCTGTGAGCTCCAGCCCAGCCCCTGTCGAGCTCTGGCTCCAGCGGGGGCTCAGTGTGAAAGGGCCAATAACGGCTGCTTTGCTTCACATGAAAGGATATAAGAATTACCTTTGATATGTTTCCAAATGGAATTTTTAATGATTTAGAAATTTTGCACACACTAATAATTTTCATTCTTGATTAATTTATTGAATTTTAAAAATAATTACTATTTCACAGAGCACTGCATGGTATCCTGCAGTTTGTGTTAAATTTGTATTGGGATGGTTACTGGAACTAACTGAGAACGGCTCAAACGCGAATGCCGTTAAGTTTCTGCAATTTTAAAATGCTGCCAGACCTCATTAAGAATAACCCTAAATATTTAAGTAGGTCCATACTTAAGAAATTTAAAAAAAACACAGTTTTCTCTCATATGCTTCATAAATCTTTATTTCAATGTGATCTTTTTTTCAGCACTTGAATTAAAAATACAACACAAAAGAAAAAAATAACACTGAAGGCAATTGTGGCGGCTCTGCATTAGACACGGATTCATTCGTACAGACGTGGGTAGCTAAAATTCATAGCTAAGCAAGCAAAGCCGAAGCATTTAATAGAAATTGTCTTCACTACAGAACAAAGCGCACAAAAACATTTGTAAAGGAAATGAGACGTATGCAGGATTGTCAGACTACGCCAAAGCTAAGGTACCTTTCAGCGTTTTCGTATATTAGCAGCCCTTCCAAACAAACACGAAAAGTTACTAAGAAACATTACCCTTATAAGCAACGCTTATTTGAATATATTGTGTGGAGAAAGCGGTCATATATAAATACATGCATTATGAAAAATAGTCAAAAATGAGTCAATACTGTAACTTTATTTTGTACTAATTATATAAAAATTAAGCATTGCTTTGTGTTAAATATTGTTGGGCAATTCAAGTTTACAAAAGCAGGACGACAAGACATAAAATACAGCATAGAACAGGAGGAATTTTATAATATGTATTGCAATGCATTCAATTGTCATTTGTATGCATGTATATAGATAAAGTACAAAAGGGACAATTATGATTATTTGAGGATGAAAGATAAAAAAAGTTTAATTGTGTCACCTCTATTGTCATAATAGAATGAGAAAACCTATACAGTACTAATTTTCAGCTATATGAATAGTTTAAACATACAATATATATTATGTATACTAATTTTAATGTCTCTTGAAAATGCATTTAAGGATGGAGAAAATACAATAAGTATTTCCTATGTAGCCAGGGATACATTTAAAATACTTCTGTCTTTAATGGACATGAACACCAACATAAATAACTTTGGACTAAACACTGCATTCAACAACCAGGTATCTGCCATGTGCACAATACTTTGTTCTGGCTTATCCACGTATTAACTATGTAGCAATGACATTACACAAGCAGTAAGTGTTGATATACATGACATCTGCCTCGCAGTTTCATGAAATTAAGCTCAAAGTACAGATGTTTTGGCCAATGGCCGACGTTCTCCAATACTGTTAGCACGACTGTCAAACTCATTACCCCTACCAGCATACAGCTTGCGTCAAACTCCAGGAAGAGTGAACTAAGCAAGAGACTCACCTGAATAACTTTCAGACGGTTTTTGGTTAAATCAAGGTAATGTACACGCTGACTCCTTGTGATTGAACTAAGAACAGCCACACTGTCAGGATCTAGTCGACATTAGAGCGGTTGTTTTTATTCATTACGGCAACCATATTCAAAGACGGTGACTTCGCGATAAAGGAGAGGATTACGAGCAAAGATGGTTTACTTTGTTCTCACAGGAATGATCCACCTTGCAGGCTGACTTCATTGGGGAGGAGGGAGAAGACTTACATTTCACTGGAAGTTCTGTTGAGAATAATCAGGGAATTAAATCACATCTGTATAGAAGCAAGTAACAGATAAATAAACGAATGTAATGCAGATTATACTCACACCATTCGATCGATAAATGAACACGAAATCATATAAAATTATGACTTAAATACCTGACTTATTGTAGGTCAGACTATCCAGAGCATTGGGTGACATTAGTGTTGTGCTGTATTTATCTTTAGCATATATACTTTCCCTTTGCTTCTTCAGCTCCTCCTCTCTCTGCTTGACCATCTTTATCTCGTCATCGATCAGGGACTGGGTGCTCCTGGAACGTAACTTGAAGAAGGGGTTATTCAGAAACGTGCTGTCCTGAGTATCCTGGCAGACAGAGTTCAGGCAGAACTCGGACGAGCTGCGCGTGATCATGGCGGGAGCCTCCAGTATGACGATGTTGGACGCATCTGATGGCCACTCATTGGCTCTCTTTGCTAATGGATTGGCGTCTTTCTTGCAGCGTGTTGGGCTGGAAGGGTATTGCTCGGGTTCTAAGATGATCACGCTGTTGCCTGACGCCTCTTGGCACAGCTGACCTTTTGATGGGGAGGAGGTAATGATGAAGGATGGTGCTTTAATGCTGGGGCACTTTGGGAATCTGAAATTGTCTTCCTTTGCCTCAAACATCTTTCTCCTTTCTTCAATCTCCTGATTCAGTCGTCTGTCAGTTTTTCCAGGTTGAAGAATGACTGGTTTGCCAGTAGCTTGTGTGCATTCACTGGCATTGTAGACTTTGGAAATTCCCCGCTCCCGTCTCAGGTTCTCTTCGCGTTCCATGGCTAAGCGAATTTCCCTTTCAATTGGGGTCTCATCATCACAAGGAGACCTGTAGCTGGAATCATCAAGGCCAGAGTCCTCTGAGCATGGGCTGAGATGAGTCTGAGAATAATCATTCAGTGCTGTACAGTCCAGCTCTGGTTCTTTCTTGGACCTGTTGATATTTCTAACAGGGGTGTACATCGAGTTGTGTCCTCCCTGGCAAGTGCTTTGCCTAAAAGTGGGTTGATAAATCTGGTATTTTGTCTCCTCTTCCATTTTTAGCCATTGCTTTCTTGCAACCCTAAAATCCACATGTTCTGTACTGACATTTTCACTTTTTGTCTCCTGAATTACACAGTAGTCAGGAGGAACCTTCTTATTAGTATTTACTTTTGAAGACTCTGAATCATTTGTATTGCATTTTAAACCATGACTGAACTCCTCTTCATCTTCTGATATTTTTGATAAGCCGTGAAATAGGGAGGGAGTTATACTGGGCTGCTCTTGAGTTTCAAATTCATAGTCATCATGGTGCTCATACTGGTCTAGAATGTCTTCGCGGTCTTGGATGTGATGCTCATATTGGTCTAGAGAGTCTTCAAGATCTGTTATATGGTGCTCATATTGGTCTAGAGCATTTTCATGATCTGGATTGTGGTGCTCATATTGGTTAAGAGCGTCTTCATGATCTGGGGTAAGGTTAACATATTGGTCGAGTGGATCTTCACCATCTGGGGATGGGTGCTCATATTGATCCAGAGCATCATCATGGTCTGGAGTAAGGTTATCATAATGGTCTAGCACATCTTCAGTGTCTGGGGTGATGTTATATTGTTCTGGAGCATCTTCATGGTCTGGGGTGAGGCTATCATACTGCTCTAGAGCATCTTCACAGTCTAGGGCGTGGTGTTCATATTGGTCTAAAGTATCATCACAGTCTGGGGTGTGGTGCTCATATTGATCAAGAGTGTCTTCATGGTCAGGGAAGTCTTTGTCATCGCTCTGGTTAATTTCTACAATGTTCTCCGCATTCCTTTCAACTTTTTGCACAAAGAGTTCTTGGGCACTTAAATTTAGGATTTCATCCATGTAGGAATCATCATCCTCCCTGTTAATAGAGGAGGAAAAGATGGCCCTCCATCTCTCATCAGTCTCATTATCAGAGGAGACAGGTTCTATCTCAACCCGCAAAATACAATTCAAGTCAGCATCACTGGGGTCAAGATATGTGGAGATGTCAGGGGAGGTTTCTTCGCCAATGCAGTCTTCTATAATGGACACCTGTGTTCTGTTGTTACTGAGGCTATCCAAAGCAACTTCTTGTATCACTGGTTCTGGAGTTCTCGTGGCCTCGCTCTCTTCAGTGTCCTCTGTGGTGGGTAACACCGGAGTGTCAGATCGCTCCTGGTCTGACTGCTCATGTGTTTTGTGAAGCATTTCATTCTCACAAACTGTTCCTGCACTGGAAGTTGTATCAGAAACAGAGGAGGTCATGGACTCCGTGCGATTTAGATAATTATGTTCTGTTTCCAAGATCAAAGCCTCCTTTTGACACAGATTGTCCGTCTCCTTCCCATTTTCTAAGCTGTGTTGTTCCACATTGTCTGCTGCCCGTTGTGGCAAGTCTGTCAGAATGTCCACGTTTCCTTTCATTCTGGATTCTGAAGAATCTGCACTGGGCCAAGCTGTTTCAGCCTCCTCAGACAAGCCCTTATTTTCAGCCACCTCTGTCTCCCCAGAATCCATTTTATGGTCCCTGACGGTAGCCATTTCTGATAGCTGGCTGGTCTCCATGGTTACTTCTTGTGGAAAGTATTTTTGTTCTTTTTGTTTCTGGTTTTGAGTGTCGCTGCTGTCTTCTCTCACTTCATTTCCATTTGTCCGCTTCTCTCTGGCTGTACCTTCCTGTAAAGCAAAATGAGATACATTTATATAAGTGTTTTACAAATTTTACTTTTTAAAAAGTTTTACTGTTTAAGCATAACACATACAGTGCAATGTATTCCATGACCATTAAGCTATATATAAAAACACAAACCCCAGGTCACATTTTTTGGAAATGTATATCACAACATATAAGAACTCTATTTTATGCATTAATTCATTATTATTAACCATTTATTTATTAGAAATGTATTTGCATCTAAGCTTTGTTAGCCATACATAGTGTGAATTTTTAGCGTCTGAAAGTATTTTGAACCAAAAACTAAACTAAATCTTACCACTATTACTTACAGTAGATGTAAGAGATTAACTATAAATTAGTGATACTTCATATTTAACCATTATATGGTTATATATTTAACCATATAATGTATTATTATTATATATTTATTATGATTTATTACAAATTTCTTGCCATTGTGTTACTGCTGTAAATCTCTCAGAATGAAAGGCTTCATTTTTCTGTGCAGATATAACTTTTATTGTGATAAATTTGAATACATATAAAAAAACATAATAATAGTCGCTTAAATTCCAGCAATAATTGCAAGCAATTTGCCCTGCAGCCCTAGTGCCAGGGAACAACATTAATGATGCACTTTGCAGTATTTTTTTATTTATTTGTTAATGTAATGCCGCTTTTGAGTCGAGATCACAAGGAAACATCAAAGGGACACTTACGCCACATACATGTTTTTACAAATGCATGTTATTAGTGAGCCATAAAACATTAAATACATTAAAGACGTCTGTGTTGCACGTGGGAACAAATTGAAATCTCTCAGGCTGAGCATTCATCCATTTCATTTAAGAAAGACAAACAAGCAAACTCACCCGTGAGATTTGACTGAGGAGCAAACATGAATTATTTTGAAGGGTAGTAACTGCTTCACATTGTCACAGTTGTTCTTTTATCAATATACTGAAAAATTACTTTTAAAGAAGTTACAGTGCTAAAATGAAACATTATATAAAAAATGAACTGAAATTAGACTCCTCCCATGGTTCCTTGAGGTGTCTCAGCAAATGGGCTATCAGTTCTGAGTAATGTACTGGAACTTTTAAGAGTGTAAAAGACGTGACTAAGAAGCAAATTTAAAAGTGTTGTTTTTTTCTCCTAGTGTTTCCTCTACTGCATTCAGATCCCAGCTTGTGCGGAGTTGGGCAAGACAGAGATCCATCTGAATGAAGCTGTTACGTAAGGCTGAATGATGGAATATTTCACCCACGCCATTGCTGGTTCATCCCTGCGGCTCACGCTTGGCTGTTGTCGCTCATAGAGAAGAGGTCAGGAAAGATTATTTGGAACTCTGCACACCAAGGGCTCGGGACCTAGTCCCAGAAATGAGAACAGAATCCACAGGACGTGACAGCATAATGAGCTGGAGAGAGTTCCCGATTTGTGCAGAATTTACTAAATACTTAACCAACCAATAATAATCATTATTATTATTATGTAAATCTAGTAATCAGCAAAAATGTGTATATGGGCAATGAAGTGTGCTATGAATATTGGATAACTTAAGACCTGGTGAATCACACCATCACTTCACTTCAATTAAGGACACCTGTTGTTGTTCTTTAAAAAAATGTTTATGATATGTTCCTAACCGATGACATCATATCCTTAATGTCCTTTTTTTCCTATTAGAATATTTATGTTTGTTTACCTCTCTTGCTTATCCACAACAGGGTGATGATTTATGTCTGTGTACTTATTTTTAAATCTGATTAATCTGAGGAAACGATGTTGAACATCACCCGCAGAGCAAATGATATTTGATATTTGAGGTTACGAAAACAGTCAGTTGAGCCGGCTTGTGACTTCTACTCAGTTTGATTAAAATTTCTTTACATTGTTCAATATTAGCAAATCTATACATCATCTCATAAAAACTGCATTTGAAACTCACTGATATTCACTGATTTCTCAAATTCCAACATTCCCCCAATATTAGAAATGAATTAAGTCGGGATGCTTTTAAATGCTTTTTTAAATCTGGAATTGTTTAATCGTCTCATTCCCTGCCCAGATTTAGACCTCATGCTCCTAAAAATATTTCCTGCACAACTGAAAAAAAAAACCCTGGGAAATTCTGCAAAAACTGTTTTACCCAAATAAAATATCATCTGACATGTTTAAATCCAATCGTAGTCTAGCTGCACTAACTGTTCTGCTGCTTCTCGTGTCTGTCAGAACACCCAGTGCCTCTCTCTCAAAATGGAGTCTCACCTCGCAGCGATTCCGGCGCCAGTCAGCAGCAGGGGCTGAAGGGCATTAATCACCAGATCGTTCGCAGACACGCTGGACGGTGCTGTCATCCGCGCCTGCTGCCAAGCGCTGGCCAGCCGTCGATCCAGAGCCCAACTCTTTCACACCAAAGGACGGAATAATCGATTGAACACCAGAATGTCGCTGTCTGTGGACAGTAATAGCTACATAATCCTCTGCCCTCATTTGTCATTTTACGCTGCGATGCCGCTGTTATTGTTTGTAAACGTTGCTCATGTTATGAAGAAAGAAATGAGCGAGTCAACAAAATCTATATTCATTTTTGTAAGAATCAATGATATTCTAGTAGTTAATTATGCAACCCCGCAATTGTGAGATTCATTATTTTTTTCAAGTAGCAGGCACAACTTATCAAAATATAATGCCATTGTTTCACTGCTACAGCATGAACCAAACATAAAAAAGTATTTGCCTTTGCCCTTAGGGATAATTAAGTTATTCGTGGAAAAAATCTAGACACAATTACAGAAAAAGCAGCATCTCAAACAAGAAAAAAATTATTTGGAAACAACTATTCCACATTTTGATAAACGAATGTTGTTTGGTTAATCGGCCACGGAAACCTCTGAAATCATTTAAAGAATGCATAAACTTCATGCCGCGTTTACTTCCCTGGTCACGTTGCTCGTATTAGGAGTCAAATCAAAATAACAGGCTGAAAATGTCAGTGCACCATGGTTACCTCAGGGGACAGAGCGATTTGGAAAGATCAGCCCGATGGGAAGGGGACGTCCAGAGTGGACCGGCTTCTCTTCTAATCGGTCCGCATGCGTTAAATAACGCGCATTAAATAATGCAGGACACAGACGGACGGACAGAGACGCCTCTCTTTCTCCCTCCCACAGCTTCACACTGAGCAGACAGATGGAAATGATCTCCACCAAATGACATGCCTCTCTAATGCTGCCATGCTTTCTACCCCGACGGTTACATACGCCGTCGAATGGAAAGCATGCAACAGAGTTTGCAGCCGCTTATTTTTAGAGTGTTATTTATTTAATTAGATCGGTGGTTGGCACTATAACATCACATCTCCAAGTTTTAGGGGTTTTGGCCCCCAGCTCGATGCCTGTGGAGTTCTGGACATGTCCTCTCTGGGCACTTCAGCTTCCACCCACAGTCCAGAAACATGGGCTTAGGTGAATTGGTGTGACTCAATTGCCTTTTATGTGTGTGTGTGTGTGTGTGTGCACCCTGCGATGGACTGGCATCCCATCCAGTGTGTCCCCCGCCTCGTGCCCTGTGCCCCCTGGGATGGGATCCAAGCTCCCCACGAGCCGCACTGGCTTAGCAGCTATGGAAGGTGGATGGCACAAACCCAGTCCTGTTTGTCCATGGACTTCTGTCTTTATCAGATAAAATTACCTTGCAGACTTTTAAACGCGCCTCAGTTACCTTCTGGGCCCCCAAGTCCCGAATCGCAGTCTCCATGGTAACCTGCTAACCTAAGTGCATTTGTTTTGTGCTTAATAAGTGGACATAGTCATTGCTCTTCTCTGGAATTGCAAAAATTGATTTTGATTAATTGTGATTGATTGCGCCTTGGTTCATTGCGTCGCTCAACAAATTATCAGGGCCAAAAACAAGGCAGCTTGAAACTGACATTTTGCCCCAGCTGTCTTCCTGAGACCCAAATAGCTCCTTTTTGCTTTTGCCATGAGTGATGCAACGCCCTGCATTTGTGACTCTCGGCGTTGCGACAGGAGGCGAGGGTGCTTCAGTCGCTGCTGTCACTACCAAGGACGTTCTTGTGTTCCTTTCGGACTGGAATAATGCCATGAATCATAGGTGTGGGAACCTTGGTGGAAGAGCAGCGCAGGGGTTGCGTCTGGATGTGCTGGAAATGAGCCATGTCACAAAGGAAGTGCGGCAGATGATTTGCTTTTCGGTGAACAGACCGGGAACCTCGGCACGGACGGTGGCGGTGCAAACCGAAAAGCCAAAAACGGTTTCTGGCGGAGCCTCGCAGATCCGCTCGTCGGCACCGGCGTCAAATCAAATCATGAACGGCGTTTCCCAGAGCTAAGAGCGCCTGCCCTGCCACAGCCTGAGTATCCCTTTTCAACAGCACTCCTCACTCGATGAGTTTCTCAGCTTGATGACGCTTTGGAAGCCTCGTCAAGGCTCCTGATTCACATGGTGGCAAAAGAGCTTCTGATCAAGTTCTGCTCTAACTTAATGGGTCTCATAAATGTTTTCTTGGTCATAAGAACAGCGGAGCTGTAATGTTTACCTTTATTTCTTATGCATTTCTTAGCAGTTTTAGCATGTTTAGGCTATTCTGCTTAATTGCAATTAAGGGCAACTTGTTACACATTTTGAATTGAGATTGAAACAGTACTGGCCCTTCTGGGATGTAAACCCGACGTAATATATTTGCTACTATGATCCAAACCACAACACTAGGAAACACGTTCAAGAAAAACAATTCACACACAAAACAAGATACTTAACTGTCTGTGATGAATAGGAAAAGGCTACGTGCTGATCAGGTTCACAGCTGGTGCGTTTATACGGTGCGGTTTGCTAAACGGCAACAAACTTCAAATGCAACAGTTGGCAGCAAAGCTAATTTTGCTCTTGAATGTGTATTTGTGATACCAGGACTGTGATGTTCTTTGCATAACAATAATATTACCTGCAACTCAAGAGTATGTGAAAATGCAAAAATCCTCATTGATCCTAATCATTCATAATCACTCCTGTCTCCGCAAACTTAGATGCATAACATCTGTTGATATATGCTATTATATTTTTAAACTCCTTCACAGCATCACAAATCATCAGACCTACGGAACATTATCTCTCCTGCAATATAAAATATACTGTTGCCAAGGAAATAAACGAGGGAAATATTAATATTAATGTACAAAAGGCACCTGAATATTCTCTTGTTAGAACAGCCTTCTTTTTTCATAGATGGTCTTCAGGGGTTTTCACTCAGTTCACGTGCTTAAACAGAGTGAAAAGCAGCCCTTAAATCCACTAAGGTATCCTGAATCCGCATGTAATCTCATCTACTCTCTCATCTTCTGGGTTAAAAGCCCCCACCACTACACTGCTTAGTCCCCCAACCTTATCATTTCCCCAGTGCCTCTACTTCACAAGCAAGCAGCCAGATTTAGTTTTTAAATCTTTTTGCAAGAAACATTTAGAAACTTTGCTCCCAACCTACCTGCTGCCAGTGCTGCGTCGGCTGTGAGTGGCTGAATCTCTGCCTGGCGCAAGCCACAACGACGTGAGGACTGATTGAATGTGGCGGAACTGACCAATAGCGAAGCAGCACATCTTGTGCGCAAACACACACACACACAGGCGCGCACACACAGACGCACAGAAGCAGGAATCCATGTCAGTATCCTTATTTCCGAAGTCCACAGGTTAATAATGACATACGGGACATAAGCAAGCAAAAGACAGAGTACTTTTTAATCAGTCTATGCATATGGTGACCTAGATTACGAGTGACATTTTTTATCCAGTAATTTTTATCCGGGAGTTTGAAACTTATACATCCTATAATGTTCAGAAATCCTCCTTAAATTAATTAAAATTAGTGCAAATAAATTTTTGCTTGTTATTAAGATGCATGTGCCTCCCTTTGAATTAATATGAAAATGTTAGTTTCCTTCGAAGCTATTATTAATTATAAGATTCTTTTATGTTCCATGTTTGTCATTTACATATAATAGATAATCTTTCTAAGAAAAAAAATTACCAAATTATCATTATACATTTATTTGTTTGAAAGCCAGACAGCAAACAAAAAACAGGAAGTAATTCATTAAAATGGAATATAAGCTATAAGGAAAATCTTCAGGTATAAGGTCACGCAAAAGGACAATTTATCTTTTGACACATGAACAGAAGTTCATGGTAATTATGCACTCTTCTTGTCTTTCCACTGCTCCAAAAAGCTTTCTGCGCAGATTCCTCTTGTACACAGCGTGACCCTCATATTTGCAGACTTTCAGTGATGATTCACATTTATTTCTTTAGCAGACCTGAAGCAACATACATTTGTGAAAACAGGGTTATCTGATCCCTGGAGAAACTGAGGGTGAGGGTGTTGCACAAGGGCCCAATTGTGAAATCGTTCCCCCAACCTCAGGATTTGATCCAACAACACTGCGGTCAGAACTGCGGTGCCCAAACCCACGGAGCTACAATGAGCTTTGATTTCCAAACAATATCCAGCCATCCATCCATTAACTTTCCAGACCAACTTGTCCTATTCAGGGCCACGGGTGTCCGGAACCTGCCCCTGAAACTGCGGCCACAAAGCAAGAAATAACCCCGGATGGGACGCCAACCCATCACAAGCAAACAACAACTAGCTTCGTAATTTCATGTACATATTTCATTGTTCTCTAAATTAACATAAAATTCACTCGGAAGTCACAACACAGTAGTCCGGGTTGTATAGTCTGAGTTTGATCGGTCCATTATGCAGTTTCTTGACCAGGTTTTGATGCTTAAACGTTTTAGAATCAGTATTTAAAGGTGCTATGTTGGATATACTGAATATACAAGGGTAAGAAAACCAAGAAATGAGTGCATTGAACATGAAGCTTTGTCATTAAAGATTTTTAATAATAAAGATTCTTGAATACAAATTGTGGCAATCAGTGAAAAGAAAATTTAGATGTAATGATTCCTGCACTGTGATGATCTTATGAATTAGTACACATGTGAGCAAAATATTGTATTTTTATATATGTTTTTAGTGACACTTTTTTGTTGATATATTTCTTTACCGGGGAGTAGCTACACTGAATGCCTTTGGGACATACCTCTGTCTTTGTTTTCACTCCTATTTAATGGGCAAATAATATTTAATGGTTCATGATTGTCTAAATATGATTTTATTAAGTCCAGTAATCTGTCTAATAAGCAGTGGCAGCAGAGAGATTACATATAGCGAGATATGGAACGTAAAACACAAACAACTGTGAAAACGATTTGAACATTCAACGAAGGAAACTATTGCGGACAAACCGACTGAAATGATTCGTGAAAGTGCTGAGACTTGGCAGCCTTTGCTGCAGCCCCTACAGTCGCATCCACTCTGTCTTGCATTGTGCAGAGATGAATATGCACTTTGGTGCGCTGCTCTTCAGGACATACTTAAGGCAGCTACCAGAGTCGTATCCTTTGGAGATTATACCCTTTTCCCTAGCTTGGCCATTCTCATTCTTAGTGCTGTGGGGAAGAGTACAGAGAAAATTTCAGTACACCTCATACACCACCCATAATATCTGTTTGTGCTGTATAACCTCTTAAATAATATATACTACTGCGATATGTGTTCTAATGTATGCATATTGTGGTCCTTAAAAAGCACTATACATGATGATCATCATTTTTATTAGCGTCAATATGTGGCATATTTAGGAAATTCATACTGGAAAACGTTGACCCTGTGTTCTTTTTTTAAACTGATTTAAAATCTAAAAGTGAATGAATACAATTTATTTGCAAATATCAGAAATTTCAGGGAATTTCCCAGTAAACACTGCAAACGTAATAAAGTTAATAACATGTATGTTACATGCCCTGCATGTTATAGAATTGTACCAAGGGAAAATGCACTTTTAGTTACAATACCTGATGATTAAAAATAGGTTACGTTTATTCTATCAAAATATCTGGCCAGTTGTATTTTTTTATATAGTATTTGACTGTCCTTGAATGTGCTAAAGATTTTAATATATGATTCCTGGTACTAAGTAATAATCTGGGGGTAAAACAGGAGACTGTGCATATATTCATTAAAATACAGCAGATTTCTGAGTGCTGGCAGCGCTGTGTGAAGCCTGCTTACGTAACGGATTTTGCTTTTAAGATTCATTTGAAAGAGAAATTGGGTCCCATGAAAACGGCGCTTTTGAAAAGGCAGGTGTAATTCAGCCTCTGGAATCTATTTTCTTATGCAACACTTGAGAAATGTTATATAAGTAGCACTCAAGCATATATTTTAATCTGTCATTTTAGTTTCAGTCCCTTGCATTTTCAACTATTGAACTGGGCTGAGTAGTTTGGAGGCAGGTTGTGTGACTGATATAATGCAATGATATATTCCTCGCTGTGGGTTCTCATGATATCTGTTTTGAAATTTGATTCAGAATACTTTGCATAGGCATACACACTGGTAAATATATTAATGTCAATGTCTACTGAAAGTGATAAGACATTAGCAATTATATACTGCATAGAACATTGAAGATTAATATTAACACATTGTTAGCATTTTTTTATGCAATTTGCACTCTATGTTACAGCGGTTGGCTGTCATTTTTGGATAGAGTGTCTGCTTAAATGCAGCCTATGCATAAATAATTAGGTTTCTTTCCTGCTTTGCCTGTCCATTTGTTGTACAACGTTTTCTCTGTCTTTAATTAAATAATTCGCCCACCCTGTGAAATAAAAAATCCAATTCAGCCTCAATCAAAAACTAGCATTTTTAGTTTCCTTATTATGATCGACATTTAGAACTGATTTGTGGTATTTGCAGGGGCGTCACTGGGATAACTGACATAAAACTAAAGTTTTATGTTAAATGGGGGGTGGGTCCAAATGAATCCAAATGACGCACATCCCCCTCACAATCATGTTGGCGACGCACATGAGTATTTGTAACATCTCGAGGATCATAAAAGACCATCATAAAAAAGTTCATATTTCTCCAAATGTTTGGTTAGTATTGCTGAAAAACAAATTTTAAAAAGTGCACAGCGGGTTTCAAACCCAAACAGGAGTTATAGAAAAGGGAAAGGGATGAACAATCATTATAGTCATTGAATATTACAGTCGGCAGGTGCTAATGCAAATTTTTTTTTTTTATGAGCAGGCAAAAGCACGACATTTGGTAAATAGAAAGATTACAGCACATGATGGTGTGTGAAACCAATGACTCAGAAATGGACTAGTAGCTAAACGAGCAAAGCACAGCTGACACAAGCACGTTAGTGACAAATCACAAGCGCATCAGCCTCGCCACTGGGTGGAGACAGGAGTTCGACGGCAGATTTTTGAACAAACAGTCGACGCTGTTAGAGTATGTACTTTTTGTCGAAACCATACAAAGGTTTATTCGAGACAGTTAGTGTGCATAGAACAGCTTGAAATTGCATGACAATCAGCAAACTTACTGATATATTTATACAAAAGTAGTACTACCACGTAAGGCCTGGTGACTATGTCCAGCATGTGCTGTGTTTCAAGAGAAGAGCAGGCTTGTTAGTGCATTCTTGAAAGTGTTTTCAGAAGAGGGAAGGAGGTTAGTGTTTAATGAGGTCTTTTGGGTCAACAAGTAGCCACGCTTTGCCTTCCTTTTACTACCTGTAGCGGCAGGGTCTTTGGTGCCTTCATCAACAACCTGCTCAAAATTCTGCTGAGCCTGACTCAGACCAGGTTGCTGCCCTTGAACCTGAACTGTTGCATCAGTCAGTGCGTCATTTTGGTTCAGGGTGGATCTGGTATCAGTGAGGTTCTGCTTTGCTTTGGAGCTCCTGTTCATCTTTGGCTGGAAGACTTTGCTGCAGCAGCCGTCGGGGTGGTAGGACAGCTGCAGGTCAGGACTGTTGTCGTCGTCGCTGATGACCACCAGCTCTGCCTGGATGACTTCCCCATCCTCATCGTTATCTGCATTTTGATAACCCATAAAGATCATGCTAACCGGCTTGGAGGAGTCTATGTTTTCTGGCATAGTGTTCAGAATATTGAGTTTGGAAATCTCGGGAAAGGGGTCCTGGTGAGTCAGACTGGAGTCCAAGGGTAGGGCTGCTCTCTCACCCTCGATGGACAGTGTTGGACTGCACCTGTTTCCATCAAAGTGCATTTCGAAATCTAAGGGTGTTTGGCCACTGATAGGAATATTATTTTGGATGCCCTTGGAGTGTTCAGAAGGCTGCTGGACCTTCCTTGTGGATCTGTGGAGTGGAATGTGAGACAATTCTTGTTTTTTTTGCCCCTGAAGAAGAGTCACCTCACTGTTCTGGATGCCTAACTGAGATGAAATTACATTCTTGAAGGATTCTCGTCGAGGAGCAGGCCTTGGGCTGAGTTGGTCCAGGTTCTGTCTTTTAGGAGTGGACGGTCTGCTGTAGGGACTTGAGAACACAGGTTCATGATACTCCACATCCTCCTCGAGACTTTTCTCCGTGGCCTTCCTAAGGAGCTCTTCCACCTCTTGAGGGGTAAGTTCTCCCACCCCATTTTGGACTCTTTGGGCATCAGAGGGTAGAGCATACACTGACTTTCTCCCATCATCATATACCTTGACGCCTTTCTTTGGTAGATCTTCCGGTGTGACAGTTGCTGTTGATAGCACTTGGCTCTTTCCAGTTCTCATGTCCTTCTGCACATTTATTTCCATTACAAATAAAGCTGTGGAAATAAAAGTGATCCGCTGAATATAGAGTAACAAGCATCATATGCAGAAGTAAGACTCCTGTATTGCCTTTTCATATTAATAACTGGCAACTGGCACTCGTTTGTCAAATTTGCTAGCAATTTTGCTTAATTTTAACCTTTAAGTGTAACTGCATCAATCATTCAGAAATATATTTTATAAGTAATTGTATTTTCATGCATCCATTCACCATAATCAGTCAGTGTACAATGCTAAAGATGAACAGTTTCGTTATTCTTGAGTTATATAGCATAATATGTCACGAAGCCAGAGACAATAGCCTAATTCATCAAATTTAAAATCAACAGCTTTTATCAAAGGTACTGTTAACATTTTTAATAATTAGGTGAAAGTAAATTACCTTGTTTAGATTCTTCAGGGTCAGGGTGCAACTTTGGGCTTGACATCTTCTTGAGCTGTTTGGAAGGTTTGAAGGACTTTGGAATGTCTGGAATTGCTGAATAAATATATTGTATTGGATCTGCAAGGCAATGGACACCTCTTACTTTCCACTTTTGCTTGATTAAATTTGATAAAATTGAAATATACACCTATCAAAGGACAAGAGACGTAATGACAAAAGTAATTACCTGGCTGGATATCAGCATTTACTTCCTGTGCAGAGATATAGTAGTTCAAAATCAAATTCAGGAAGAAAAGCCAAGCAAAAAAATATTTGAAAGGTGAAGAGCTCAAACATCAAGTTAATCTGTTCAAAGCCACAAAAGGGATTTTCATACTAAGAACAAACAGGAAGCAACCTACATACTGTCACGTCCAGCTCCGTCCGATCCTCGTGTGTGCCACGCCCACCTCATTACCTCGTGTGATCCCCCGATTGTAATCACCTGTGTCTTGTTACTGCTGCTTGTGTCTTGTATTTAGTCCGCGTTTCAGTCAGTCTTCCCAGATCCGTCATTGTCGTCTATCCCAGTCAATGCCTGCTGTGGTTACCCGTTCGTCCAATAAATCCCTGTTTGACCGTCAACCTGGCTGCTCTCTCCTCCCTTACCTGCTTGCCGCTCGCGGAGCATGACACACACACCTCCATACCCATTGTCTGTTGTTGTAACCGTCTGTTGGTGAACTCATTAACGTCGGGCCTTGTAAAGTCCATCAAGCACTCACTCATCAACTAGTCCCTGTACAGGCTGAATTCCACTTTGATACAATTGCAGAAACCGCGATGCCTCTTGTACTGTCCTTCACACATCACATGAAACTAAGACAGCGGATTGATGTTGTTTGTCCAACACAAGTAGTATCAGATGCGCAATACCTTTATGATGTCCGCGGCTGTCTTCTCCACTTCTTTCAGCCTTTTCAGGATGAGCATCTCGTTCTCTGATATTGTCAATTCCCGACTCTCCAGAGCATCTATTTCCTTCTCTATCCTGCAAGCCAGATGCAGACCATTAACATGCTACAGCACTATCTGAGGAAAAAACAGAGCTTGCATCTGAACGCTTCCAAGACAGTAGGGAAAAATAAATCCTTGAGAACACATGGGCATGTCAATATCATAAGATTACAGTAAGAGATCTAGATTAGATTAAAATTAGTTTAAGATCAGTTTAACTGCGCATGATATCTCACCTAAGAGTATGAAGATGGATAAAAGCTTCATTGTGATCAAAGAGTTAAATTCTAATATTTAGACTTCACCGTTTCCAGGACATCTCATAATATCTTACAAACAGAGAGTGAGTCTTTCCCTGTGACATACACATATACCTATTATTATACACAGTTAGGGGCGAAGCTATACATTCTGGGCCCCTGAGAAAATGTCACCCCCCTGCGGGGCCCCCTGAATCTGCCAGAGTAGCCATGCCCCCCTGTGCCCCTGTACACAATATGCATTGTCCTTACTTCTTAAAGATAGCCTTTCTCTCATTCCCACAAGGTTAATATCTTGACATAATATTTCTGTACCAACAATTCTGGGACTGATGAACAATAACAGGGTTCCGAAGTAATAAAGCTGATTTTAGTCTTTTTCTTTGGTGACGGGGTAGCGTTCACCTCTGGGAATCAGGCTAGTTTCTGAAGTTGTTGAGCAGGTCAGTTCAGATGATTAAAAGGGCTTTTCTGCGCATCGCTTTCTCACCTCAACTCTCCCATTGTCTGGCTCTGAGCCCAGTGATCCAGGATAATAACACATTCACAGGCGCTGAATGCTCTGAGCACTGGCAGATGTGTTTGTTGTTGCTCCAAGCTCAAAAACAAAAATAATGCATCTATATTCTTGGCTCAGCGCTTTGCACTGTGGTCCTGCACCTCACTGCTTGGGATTCTCACTCCTGATCCTTGTCTGTGGAGTTACACGCTTTCCCTGTATTTCACAGATTCCCTGCGGTCAGCTTCTACAGTGCGGAGTAGGCCTGCCATTTGTCCTGAGTATACCCAGGGACAAGATGATCTCTAAGACCCCCGCCCCCACTTCCCAACTGCGCAGGGGCCGCTCACTGGCCGCACTGCACGCACAATGCATGTTCCATCAGCATGCGACAAAAGAGCTCTCACTAAAAGAGCTCTACTGAATGACAATGCAGGCTAACTAGAGGCTATAGCCCCACCACAGATGTCACTTTTATGAGATACCTAAGCCATAAAGTTCTCATTTAATCTTTGTCATTTTTCTCTTCATTTCTGAGAAGCTCACTTTTTGATGAATTGCCATTTTGACAGTTGACTGGAGGAGAGAAGTTCTGGATAAATGTTACACTTTTGACTTTACCATAGTGTGACAGATCAAATGATTTATAATCTTTTTTTTGCATTATAGGGATGGAAAGCAAAATTGTTTTTGACCGCTGTATCAGTTACACTACTATATGTCTCTAAAACTGCCCATAGCATGTGACATGCATGTGTATAAATATGTGATAATCGCACATGTATATATAGTACAGCTGTTTCTACCACGTTTGCAGTATTTTGCACTCTGGATTGGATGCCAAAACTGCATTTTTTCTAAGTACTTATACTTGTGTGAAATGACAAAGTTGAGTCTAACTTCATCTAATCTGGTAGTGTGTGCATGGGTGTGTGACCTGTGATGAACTGCATCCCATCCAGGATGTATCCATTCTGTGTTTCCTGTGCTGCTGGTCAGACTCCAGGCCCCCCAGGGTAAGAGGACTGTCTTTCTTGAAGTGAAAGAAACATCTCAGTCCACAGCTATTGCCCTTGATGACGAGCTGAGCTAAGGAATGTTTGGTTTTGATTTAGATGGTACAGTATAACTCGATACCAACCTCGGACTTAACACTTTATTTGTGTAGACAGATAAAGGTGACACATTTTCGTAATGTTGCCAGGGTAACACTTTACTTGAAGTTGTCATCTATAATGCATTATGATCAGTATAAGAATTAATAAACCATTACAAAATCTTCTATTTGTTATAAGGCATTATAGTGTTAATTATAATACTTCATACTGTAAGCCCTTATCTATAATGCACTATAGATACCTTCATAATGCATTATGCAATCTGTATAAGAATTAAGTGTATTAGTGCATTACAGATGCATTCATAAAGTATTATAAACAGGGCTGTGACTATTTATTGCAAGGCAGGGGATCCAGGCGGTCAGACGGCCTTGGTGAGAGTAAGTTGTATGAGAGGCAAAGAGCATGATGAGCGAGTAGCAAGGACAGAAAGAAATATAAAAATAAGAAATTTGAAAGCTATAAATCGGTGAAATAAATTAACATAATTAAATAACTACCAAATACTTCGGGAAATCCCTCACGGCATTAAGAATGCTTTGTACTGCAGTATGAAGGTACTGTATTTAAAGTGCATTATAAATGAGAGCTTCATAAAGCACAACTATTAACTAAACCTGTAGTCCAGTTACTCTATGAGAAGATTCCAGTGAAAGTGCAGTTAGCCTGGTTTTTGAGCTGTAACTCTGCCAAGGTTGTCCGCATTTCTCATACCTGTGGATGTTTCTTTGCAGCACTCCTGCTTGTTCCTGCTCATTTAGGACCTGTAATTTCATGGCCTCCTGTTCCTGCTCGCTTTGTGGACTCAGTCCATCCATCAGCCATTGCTCCCGCAAGCATTTTTTCTATTTGCAGAGGAGCACACACATTGTGTAATTGGGTAAGTGTTTGTCATTAGACAAATGCATTGCTGCCCAAGAAATTTAGCAAGAAATAGCCAGTCTAGACTATGTAACAAAATTGTCTGACTGAGAGTTTTTGAGTTTTGTAAATGAATTTTGAAAACAGTCATTTCACGTTTTAAAGCACAAAACATGTCTGCTTTTAATTCATGAATATTTAAAATTCTGGAGCAGTGTCGGAAATATTTATTTTTAAAAATGTACCCTATAGAGTCAGGCAGTCAAATTTACGACGTTTGAGTTGTGACAACGCAATGCTGCCCTCAGAGACATCATGCCACCCTAACTTCCAAATTATTTTAAAATCCGAAGCTTTATTTGTCAGCATTCTACCGTAAGCTGTAACATAGAATTTCAGGTATGTAAAAAAATTCTTGCTATTCTAGAGTTTTAAAACACAGTAGACATAAAGTACAGCAGCAGTTACTGGAGCATCTATCACTGGTAGCAGAAAAGCATGAAGAGATTCTGACGTGTGAAAAGTCAGACCCTGAATGGCGAAAGGAAGCACCTTCAAATACTGTAGTTTCAGCTTCTCCTCTTCAATTTCTAACTTCTTCTTGGCAATGTCTTCTTGGAGTTTTCTCTTATCCTAAAGTGAACAGAAAAGGGCCAGAACGTCTTTGCATCACTTCACTTCGCCCTTGGGACCGAGGAGACGCAGCTCCCAGAAATCGCCAGTCCTCATTCTAATAGCAATAGCGAAGGCTTGTTTTGGAAAAGGTAGCCAATGAGAAGCTGTCTGACTCGGTCAGAGAGGGGCATGAATGTCAGAGGCCGTTTTTCTGGGCTTTGAGAGGGGAGTGACAGCACTGCTCAGAGATTCGACACGTTCACTGCCTTCATCCCCTAAAAATACCAGCAGCTGCTTTCGACATGTTTACATATATACGACATGTTTACATATATACCACATGTTTACATGTATATGACATGTTTACATATATACGACATATTTACGACACGTACTCGAATGCGAGTACCGTGAGCGTGATAAAAGGCCAACACATGTAGCCATAAGTAAATAGGGTATT
>JAODKF010000038.1:14622952-14637655 GCA_026779585.1 Mormyrus proboscirostris | reverse complement strand
AAATTACCAGTGCTAGCTAGGCTCGTGTTTGTCACTAGGACTCCATTATCATTCACCATTGTGATTGCAAATTACCAATGCTAGCTAGGAACATGTTTTGCATATCTTTTCATGGTTTTAGTCCAGTAAAACGCCACCGAATAATTACCCATAATGCTCCCCTCCACCCCCTCCTTGAACGGACATCTATCGATGCTTAGAGATGAGCTTCAGCAGGAGATGCTCTTGATGAATTCAGGTCGGCTCCTTGACCCACTTCGGCGCTCGCGACGCTAATTACATACGACGATGATAATCTGGACTCGGCTTCCTAAGTGTTTAACCGAGGCTGTTACGTTCAAAACGAAAGCATATAAAGAAGAAAAGCCCCAGATGGGGGTGAGCTGTGCCGGCAAACAGCGCTGGAGGGGCTGCTTTTATCAGTGAGATGAATACGTGGAAAAGTAGAGAGCCGTGAATGTGAGTAATTGGCTGTGTGAAGTGCTTTGAATAGACTAAAACAGCCCAAGGAGACGTTTCCTTGATGAACAATAAAGTACATCTCTGGATGCACCCAACGATGTAATGAAACAAGCCCATGTCTGTGTGTGACCCCTGAGAAGTACCAATGACGGCGTTCTTACATAAAATTCCTGCTGAGAGTAAATGAGATCATTACATAGAGGGAACTTAAGGTGATGATCAAACTTCATAAATCCTGATATCCCATGAAAGAAAAACAGGAACGGATATGTTTTTAAAAACTTTATTAGCAAATATGTATCTACAAAAATCAAGATCGACAAAAGCATGAGATTCGTCTGCAAGCCCTAAAATATACAGTAACATAATACACCTGTTCTAAGCTGCTGTATAAGGCAGGGGGTTGTGAGGAAGTGCTTTTCACTGACCTCCGTGAGGAATCCATCTCATTGTCTGGCCAGGCCTCGTTTCCCGCACAGAAACAGAGCCGCAGACATTGTACAGTGCTTGGTGGGAGGACCATCGCAGCTCCTCAGTGTACACAGTGACAGATAGGTTACAATTCACAATGTAACACTCACAATCTCTCAATCTCCATCAATGCTACTTAGTGTCAAATCCAGTATCCATATGTGACATGATGTGTTCTCTGAAATAACAGAATTGTACAAGTACTGGCATGGAGAGGAGATGTAATAACAATTATTTGATAGTTTAAATATTATATATTTGTAGAAGTGGAGGAAAACACTATAAAAAACATTTAAAAACCCTTTGGCACATACATTAACAATATGGTATCATTTAAATAAGTAATGTTTATGTACATTTTTGGATTGATGCAACATATGAGTTAAATGGTAACAAACTCATTTCAAGTCCTTTGACATTTCTTGTAAAGGCTAATACTTCAGCAACATTAAAAAATACCAGTTGTTATAGTTTTTTACAGTGGGACGATTCTTGGTCCAATTTACAATCAATCAAGCTAATTTACTGATCGGGAAAAAAAAGGTGTCCATATTTAGTGTTTTCCTCTGGTGGACTGCTTTGGAACATAAGAGCAGTTTGCTAGTGTTTAAAAGGGGACACTGGTCATGTGGTCATTTAAGGCTTCCCTCCAAAAAGGCACTGGGAGCGGGCAGACCTCCACCAGCACAGACCTCCACCAGCACAGACCTCTACCAGCTTCGCTCTCATTTTACCAGCAAGAAGGTGCCTGAAGGAAGCTGCTTCACAAGTATTTTCATCTGCGAACGACACAGAGCACATCCACCTTCAAGGACACATCTTTGTGTCACAGGGCTGTGCAAACTAGCGCACCTCTATAACATCCTGAACAGGACCAGAAGCACGTGGGTCCGGGAAACGGACATTTTGTAGGAAAGCCTAAAATATCTAAGCTAACGGATGTTAACTTATCTTAGCTGAATTAACTTAGAATGATCAAATGATGCATACTAAATACTAAACACTAAATACTAGCATTTTCACCAAAAGCCCAGTGCTTAATGAGCCTCTAGGCTTTTGCAGAAAACAGACTGATATAAATGGAGAAACGGGAAATGGGCAAAGCGTGGAGGAGAACTGTCATTATGCCATACACCCCCCCTCCAAAATCAGCAGTGCAGCAGACACATTAATTATCAATTTAGAGGATAATGCATGTGAAAAGGAAGCAACAAAAGCCAAGCGTCGGAGTATGTAATAACCCACGCGGTGATTTTCAAGAAATATATATCTGAAATTTGCCTCTATTTGGATGAAATTTAATTTTAGAGAGCATCCTAATTAATATACTCGCTAAAAACATTACATTTTATTTAAAACCATCTGTGAAAAAGTATTATACAAACACCTTTTTTTTCCTAGAAAGGGCTTAGTTTCCTTTCCTTGAAGCATTCTATATTGCAAATTTAAAGTTTTATTTTTTTATGCAAGAATTAACATTTAGCTTAAATTGAAACTGTATAAAAGACATGAAATGTTTGAAAAAGTGGTTCTTGTTAGAAGCTAATCCAGAGAACTGTGTATGAAGGGTGTGCAGATTTAATGGTGAGGCTATTCCATCTGCAAGTGGACACACACGCACAATGCTCTCAGTTTAACTGTCACTGACAAAAAATATTTAGTGTGACATTCAACACAAAAATAGCATTACTCCCTAGACAACTCAATGTACACATGTCCTTTCATTCTATTGGACAGGGGCCACTGTTTACCTGGCACCCGAGTCCATCTGGACATGCTGACCTATCCCAGAATCCAGTGCTTCTGCACTGCGAATGTACTGCAATGTCTACAGCAGAAACTATAATGAAGGTTACAGCGCAATGTCAGACATCCTTAATAAATAAATTCCTATGGTCTTCCATGCAAAAGCTCTGTTTCTCTCTTTCTGAATACATATCTATATAAATATATCGAGTGTTACAACAAATTGGTTTATACCTAACAATAGCCGGAAGAATCACTAAAAGGTCTACAGTCTGACAAGACGAGAAAAAAATTGGTAAAACCTTAAAAAAATAAAGAAAGCTGAACAAAAATGGAATAAATGCTTGAAATAATGGTTCAATGGTTTTTGTTAAATCACATGTACATGATGTGTAAAAGAAGTTAGCTAGCTGACAAGTTCACCACAGCACCAAGTTTGTGATGTTGCATTAATATACAGATACACATCAAAGATCATCATGCACAAGTGAGCCTTGTGTCCATCTGGTACTGGTTTGATTGTACAGAATATTGTGGGTGGAGGTGAGAACACCCAAGACCACATATAAATGTTTTACAGGGGGGCACAGATGCAAGGAGAGATCACCGACCGAAAGCTTGACTCTGCGAGGTTCCTTTATAAAAGATGGTCCTGGTGTTGTCTGGACTGCTGCCTCTCTCGGGGATGAGGATGACGTTCCCTTTTCTCCTGAGGGTTGAGTCCTGGCTGGAAGCTATGGAAAGCGTGTCGGAGGTCCCCTCCGCCCCCTCCACTGGCGTCACGCGGATGGTGGTGACGGCCTGGTGGTGGAGATGCTGGCTGCCATCCTTCGGGGAACCTGAGCTTTCCGAGCCTCGATTCAGGTTGTTGATCTCGTATGACTGCCTTGGGCTGACCCTCTCCTGTGAGTTCCACTTCCAAGAGCCGTCTCCGTTAGGCGTCGGGCCCTGCATCACCGACCTGTTGTTTTCTGGGTGGGCCTCTACTCTCACAATATTTATCGGCTCCTGGTCCGTCAGTGTCTTGTAGCGTATGGATCCGGTGCAGCTGACCGTGCTGCCGCTGGAGCTCTTGGGACTTCCCTGGAGGAGACCTTGCTGCTTGGACATGGCGATGACCTGCATGATCCTTGGCTGGCTGCAGGCCACACTCTTTTCAGCCATGCTAAGCCACTTGGAGCGGGTGGAACCGTTCTTTGGGGACGTGTTGACGCTCTCCTGAGTCTCCTCGGGGATGTGGACCAGCTGGGTGGAGCTGGGACGGGAAGGCATGGACACCCTGGTACCTCCTGCGATGCCGCTACTGCTGCTGGTTGCCAGTTTCATGTATTGGCTCGCAGGACCCTGGTGGTCTCCGTTGATGCCCACACCTCCCGGCTCAGAGCTGCACCTCATCTCCATGGACCCCTGTGGGGAGTGGCTGACTTCCGTCTCTATCACCTGCAGGGACAAGTTGCAGGAGTCGTTCATGCTCTTCCATTGCGAGAGCAGCTGTTTGGATTGGTTGGCGTCCATGGTGGCGTGCATGGTGGCGTTGCGTCGGGTAGGGTCCTCCAAGGCTGATGTGTGGACCCTTGGGAGGGTGTTGAAGGTCACCATGCTCTCTTTGCCCATAGGGACCCTTGGAGTAATGACCTCCACGTTGGCAGTGGCTCTCTTCAGGTTGGTGAGCGAGCTAGTGTTGCGCTGGTTGCGGCTTATGAGGTTCTCGGGTCGTGGAGGATTACCGTTGCTGTTAGAATTGCTCTTGATCGATAAATGGCGGACCGATTCTTGGCGCTGGTTCGCTGGGGGCTGCTGGACTTCACGAGGTTGCGTTGGCCGGCTTGAGAGCTCCTCGCCGGGCTGGAAGTTGCCGACAGCATAAAGGCCCTGGTGACAGTACAGAATAAGCAGTAGTTATTCACAGCGCTGCAATCTGGCACCTGACAGATTTGTGCCAACGTTGTCAACAGAACACTTTTAAGTTTATCGCCTGTGAAAGCTGTCGTGTCACAGTGGGAGAGAAAATACCCTTTGAAAACAGAAGGAACATGTATATACCCTGTGATGGTCCAGCACCTTGGCCAGGGTGCTGCCCTGGTTTGTGTAAACTTGCACTGTATAAGCGGTTAGGAAAGATATATTGAAGGATGGATGGCTCTACAATTAAAAGGACTTTTAATTAATTGCTTTTATGTTCTGAGTGAAATGAGATTGTGAAAATTACTGGTCCGTGTCCTAGAGGTTGAGCTTTATATTTTAAAAACCAAAAGGGCATTTGACCTTTATTTGCAAGGCGGGAAAAGGCTGAACTCCTGTAACCCAAAACAGGAAGCGGAGTTCACGTTCACAAACAAATAATGCCTTTTTTCAGAACCGAGAAAAACTTGGAATTAACCACCACTTTTCAAATGGAACGGAAACAGTCCTGTTCTGGACTCGCTTTTTGGACTGTAATTATTGACTATGATTTAAAAATATATAAATTGTTCAGTTTTGAAAGCTGAGCTCTCCCTAGCAGATCTGCATGCAAGCTAATGAATACATTTGCATTTACAATTACTTAGCAGATGCTTTTATACCCAAAGCCACGTACATTTCAGAAGGCAGGGTCAGCTAGTCCTTGAAGCAGCTGAGGTTAAGAGAGGTAGGTAAGGAGCATATGTGCTGATACAGCGCATTGCTGCATCCAGCCAACCACCTCAGGCATGAGGACTTGAGTGCGGCCGTGCAATAGGCGACACCTCAGCACTGCCGTGCAATAGGCGACACCTCAGCACTGCCGTGCAATAGGCGATACCTCAGCACTGCTGGGAGTGGAATGGGAGTTTTTTTCCAGTGGCTGCAGTGCCAATTCTGCCACCAACCCCAAAATTCCCTGTAAGTTGGAGGACCTCCTTATAGGGCTGGATGTAGATTAACATCATACCCAGGATGAAGCAATTGCAGGTTAAGGGCCTTGATCAAGGGCCTAGCAGAGTAGGACCACTCCTGGCACTCACGGGATTTGAACCAGCAACCTTCCCATTGCTACACCTATAGGTTTAACAGTAGCTGTTTTTGATTTCCTCACATTTCCCTGTTAGCTCTGATTTAGTGGTCTTTACTGTAGGTCACCGGCTGGTATCACTACCCGCCCAGCTAAACATGCTAACCCTGAGTTTTAGCATGAAAGGAACCCATTCATTTATACGAAGAATACCAACCAGGTAGACGGCCATTCCCCCTCCGATGAGGAAGCCGAGGTACACGTCAACGGCGTGGTTCTTGTACTGAGTGATCCGTGTCAGTCCACATATGATGGCAGACATGACGAAAGAGAAGACCAGCGCCGGTTTCAGGAGCCTCGAGGAGTCGGTCAGCGTCGCATTAAAATACATCTGAAGTGCGATGGACAGAAGTGATTCTGATCATGTATATCGCAATTATATACATACATGATTAAGAATGACATTATCGGTTATTCAAATAAGGAAATTCAAAAAAAAAAAATGTATTTATTCATTGAAGGATTCATTGAAATTTATTCTCTAATCGTTTAATTTTAATGTACAGCCATGGAAATAATTAAGAAACCACAGTATGATTTTTTGTTCGACTCATTTCTTAGTTTATGGGTGTGCGTCTGTGAATAATATAATTTTTTGCAAACTGCAGCCTGGTTCTTCCCTGTTTCTCATTAATGAAGGGCTTCTTCCTTGCTTTATGGGACGTCAGTCCTGCTTCTAGGAGCCTGACACACACTGTCGTAGCCGTGCACTTAATGTTTCCTGTTCCAATTGGTCACTTCATATCCTCCAATTCATGAGAAACCGTTGGATAAATTTAACTGTCATTTATGGCATTAGAAAGTCACTTCTGCCCTTTACCTGGCTGGTTTCTGGTCGTTCCCAGTGTTTCCAGCTTCACTTTGTTCTTATGTGATGTTGTGAAATTTTGGACCAGGAAGCAACCTGCTGTTCAGCGTAGCCTCTGCCATCAGAACCATGATTAAACCAGGATACAGAAATGCAGATTTGCTTAATAATATAGAGTGGTCTCTTAATTTTTTCCATTTGTATGTATATATCTATACATTTACTGTACTTGAGCATTTTGCTTTTTTGTATGACTTGGCTGTAACTTGGTTTCAGCCATTCTATTGCACACACCACGCCATAATGTCGCTGTGATTTTCCAAGTCTGCCCATGTGCTTTTGTCTAAGTTACATAACTCTGACAGATGAATGTCTACAGTAGCACTTCTGCGAGGTTCTATTCATCTATTCAAGCAGATTGCAGCTTTTGGGAGCTACACCGAATGCTTCAATGTGGCAAACAGGGGGCTTGGATTACTCACCGAAACATACACAGCAGCGAAGGCTGCCAGTGTGGCATGCTGGGATGGGAAGGTCTTCCTGAGATAGAAACAGGGAGAAAAATACAGGGACATCGCCGATGGGAGAGAACATCGCGACAAGAGAGAACATCACTGACGGGAGAGAACATCGCCGACGGGAGAGAACATCAACGACGGGAGAGAACATCGCCGACGGGAGAGAACATCGCCGACGGGAGAGAACATCACCGACGGGAAAGAACATCACCGACGAGAGAGAACATCGCCGACGGGAGAGAACATCACCGACGGGAAAGAACATCGCCGACGGGAGAGAACATCGCCGACGGGAGAGAACATCACTGATGGGAGAGAACATCACTGACGGGACAGCAACTAGCAGGATTCTCTTCCCTCCCCTGACAAAGCCTGTAAAATTGATCACGGCAAGGAGGGGTCGAAGCACAACAATGCGCACGCACGGCAGATTGCATTTAACTGCAATGGGAGGGGGACAGTGTGTGCACTCTGCCATAAGCATCCATTTTTGAGGTCCCCTCGGGCTCAGATTTGTGTGTGGCCTCACGCGTCTGACATTTGGTATTTTCCTTCCGTGTTAAACCACCATTCCCGGTGATTTATCGTCGCCATTTACTTCAGCGGTGACAGGAAAGGCAATTACCCATTCAGCACACAGACAGCTCCTAATCAGAGAGCTCCCCCATAAACAGGCCGGATTTTTTGCTCGATTTCATAAGGCTCAATTCAAAAATGCTGCTTCAATCAAGAATAAGAAAAATATTATTTCTCATTTCATGAGATTCATATTTTTATGTATTCCAATATATCTTATCTTAACTTTCTAATATTTCAATAATTTAATTTAATATGTGATATATAAAATGACTACCTGTCCAACATACTTCTAGGTAGTCATAGAGAGGAATGTTATAAATGTGTAAATATATAAAATTTACAAGAATCTCAGGAATTCTGCACGTAAGTAATCTTGCATTTGAGGTTATGGTCACGCTGAGCTGTGAAATGCTCTGCCTGCCTGCTGGTGGCCCTTTCACTTCTGCAGTTCATTTAATGCCCCATTTCAGCTCTATCTGTTCACCAGACATGGAAAGTCATTTAATTAATTTATGATTGTTTCAATAAGAGGGAAGGAAGAATGGAAGGTAATCAGTGGAAAGAAAACGTCCAGTGTCAGGGTATCTGTCACCTGGTCCCTTCTGTTAGCCTGAAAATATGTCATCTTCGGATGATACGCGCATTTTTTTATCTCATGATAACATACATGAATAATGCATGTTCAGCATGAAACGCTTTCATTTATCAGCAAAAATCCATCCGTAAACCCATCTGTTTATTCATTCATCCATCTTCTGTAACCACTGGTGCTATTCAGGGCCGCAAGGAGTCTGGAACCTTTGACCGCAAGACAGGGAACAACTCAGGACGGGCTGCCAACCCATCGCAGGGCACAAGGCAGGAACAACCCAGGATGGGGCGCCAACCCATCACAGGGCACAAGGCAGGGAACAACCCAGGACTGCCAACCCATCGCAGGGCACAAGGCAGGTCCAGGACATACCAGCCCATCAGAACACATGTACTCACACATGCAATGTAGTTTAGAGACTCCACATTAGGTAATTGCATGTATTTTCTATCCTTATAAAATAATACAAAATATATAGCTAAGGATGCATTACATAAAACTGTTACACAGTAACTACACAATCTATATTCATAATCTGAAATAGTCAACAAAGTTGTTCTATTGTCTCAGGTTTTCAGGATAAAAACCCCATAACAGGGCATCTGCAGACGGAGCAAATAAAATATGCCTTGTCTTGTGACGTAAATAGGTGCTCTGCTCTAAAAAAGCATACAGTTATTTTCGGAGATCCTTCTGTGAGACATGATCATGTTGCCCCCAGTTCTAACAGAACTGCGCTCCAGCTAGAAAAGGCAGATCGCCGCCCACCGGGCAGATATAATGAGGCAGTGTGATTCATCCCAAAAGCCATTTCGCTCTTCTGCAATCTCAGCTCTGACTGTCTGGCCTGTCAGCTTTCCCAGTGCTCATATTTAACAACAGGAATATAAAAGGATACATTTTATCCCACACTGCATATTGCTATTATACATTCTTCTGTACAGATATGAGAGAAACATGCAAACTGGACACACAGTCCCTCCCCCAGTCCATGATGATAAAATTAGCTGAAAATATGGGACAAATTGTGTCCCATATTGGTTCAAAATGGGACACAGCATTTTATGTTTCAATACAGGACGATTCCATATTATACAGCACAGGTAGCAAAGCAGAGGGCAGGATTCAAACCTCACCTTGGGGTGTGATACAGTGGTTTCATCCGCTGAGTTACCGTGCTGTACTGTACACCCACTGAGCACCATTACATTTAGCCGCTAAATATTGACATACTGCAAGGCTTATATGGATCTACAAAGATTCCATGTCATTGCTAGCTAAATTAGCATATAGCATAGCAGTGGTGAAGTAGTTCAAGGACTGCAGACACACACAGGGGTTCTGCATGGACAGGTTCCGGAAATGACCCTCGGGTCACAGCTTCTATGTGATTCTGAACAGCTCCATCCCTCACTTCAGGTCTATAAATTACCTGCCGGCGTTAATGACGGACGGGTCAGTCCCGGAGCAGATGTCCTGCAGGATGAAGGAGTTCTCCTCGCAAGAGGTGCTCAGCGTGGTGTAGTTGGGCTTGCAGACAGTCAGGAAGTAAGGAGCGTGGTAGCCAGTCGAGAGCTGGATGATGTCGGTGACAAGGGCGGTGGCACAGAGGCCGAACACGTGAACGCCTGGCGAGGAGACAAACGCAAACGTAACTTCTAAGAGAGCTGGGGGGGGCATAAGCCAACAGTATGTCTGAAGAGTGAAAGCTACAGTAGGAGCTGTGAAACATCACCATGTGAGAGTGCTAAGAAGTTCAAAATAGCAGACGGGTCAAACCATTAGGAAACACAGGCAGACAACTAGTGTGCCATCTTCTGGGGAGGCTGACTTAGCAAGTCAATTTATCTCGAATGGGAGGTGCCAGCACTGAAGCTTGCCTAGGGCCTCACCGGGGCCTCAATCAGTACTCCTAGGAGTGGATCCAGCAAGCAGGAAGCTCATGGCAATTTTACTTACATAAAAATGTTCTGAGGGCGGCTGGAAAAAAAACGATTGATTCAGAGAGATGACCAAACAGATTGTAGAGGAGGTGGGTCTATGCAACCAGAGGAGGTGGGACCAACCAATCAGATGTCTTGGTCCCGCCTCCACTAGTTGCTTGTACCTCTACAATCTCATTGGTTAACTCACTGTACCAATTGTTTTTCACTCTGCCCTCAGAACATTTTTGTGTAAGTAAAACCCCCATGAGCAGGAACTTGAGTAACCATGAAGCTGCATAAAAATGCATGAAATTTATATAATTCTCCCTGAATGAAAATGAAATTGAACACGTGTCTACATGTGCGCTTGAAATCTTGTATACATACTGTTTATATAATGTCTTATTTGATGTGCATGAATCATTCTTAAATCTTCCATTTTTGTTGTCTTATGTGTGTAAAGTGACAGACGAGTCTATTTTTCACGCGTGAGTGGGGTGGGAATTTGAATAGTATATTAAGGTCCATTGTTGTCCATAATAGTCCAAGAACAGCTTGTGAAAAACAGACAAAAACAGACACTCACCCACAAACCTGACAGCTCGGCGAATGTATGAGTTAAAGTTGCAGCCCGCGGCGTTGATGTTCAGCTCTGTTCCAGCAACGTACCCCCTTTTTATCAAGCAGCAGTAGAGAATTCCCTCCCCAATCATTATCTGTGGGCAGGATGAATCATTTTGTACAATCAGTTTTCGGTCTAAGAATACTTACTTTAAGAGCCACAGAGCTAAAATAACACTCAACATTTTTCTTCCATGCCATTGTCAAATTACAGAACCTCCTCTCTAGCTTCCAGTACTATTACTGTAGTTTCACTTTCCGGTATGCTGTGGCCCCTTTTTCAACATGACACTGCATTTATCAGTCCATACTGAACACGAGAATGTTGTGCCTGCACAGTACTGTACATCCTCCAGCAGTAAAACTTCTAACATGAGCAAAAGAATTGCACATTTCACACATCTGTTTGTTATGGTAAGCCATTTTCCCAGTTTTTCTGCACAGCTGTCCATTTTAAAGTGATATCTAAATGTGCAGCCCAGCTGTCACCACTCTGAGAATGAAATACAACAGGTTATTTTCTGTTTTTGAGCCCTTTCTGATCAGGCATTCTCACCTGGATGCCTCACTCTGTAAACTTGTGGGTCCTTGGACTCAAGCCTTCTGGGTATAATACAGAGCAGAACCACCCCTAATTCATAGCTGAGTATAGATACATGTTGGTTTATGTACTTAGGAAAATGATTTAGACCATAGTTTTTGCTTTTACTATGGCGTTTATGGTGTAGATTATCCATGCCTCACTAGCATTTGTACTCTATATACTGGACACATTTTCAAACCAATTCCCTGACCCACCTGCAGACAGCGTTATACTCCAGGCAGTGACCTCATTTTGCAAAGTTAGAAAGGGCGCAGAGCCAAACACATCCCAGCTTTTCCATTTCTGTGATGTTTTCGTACTAACATGACACAGGAAACGATTCCCCATATTCCTGCTTGAGCAGGATGTGAGTACTGTGTGCTGTAGAGGCATCCGCTGTTTCATCAGCGAGGCTTCCCAGTCCGGGATCTTGTTGCTATGACTCTTTACTCAAGTGCCTGTACAGTACAGCCCTAATAAAACATGGGCATGTGATTTTGTTGGCGCTCCGTAAGGCTGTGTGAAAAAATGTGGGAAATGTGCTGCGCGACCAATCAAACTGTTTGAAATACAATTACAAGCCTATTTGTTTAAATACAGGTTCAATTGAAAGTCATTGACGTTGGTCTTTAAAATAAAAAGGACAATGTAGTCATGGTGGTGATTATACAAAAAAATCTGTGTTTGTGTTGTGAATAACGGGCTCCCTGTGATCAAAAGGGTGCCGATTCAGTTCCTGTAGTTGCCAGAGTGATTGTTTGGTCCTTGAACAAGGCCTTTAACCCCAGTTGTGCCCAGCTTTCTCCATTGTATTTTGCTTTGGATAAAAATGTTACAGAAATGTAACTGGCGCGTGGTGGACAGAATCAAAATGATATAGCCATCGTTATAAACTCCAAACTCTAACCTCATTATCCAGGTTGGTGTGATCTAAGCTGATAGCCTTGCTAAAAAAAAAAAACCAACGGCCAATTTATGATAGTTAACCAGCTTAAGGTATGTTTTCACACGATGGTTTGGCTGGTCATACCAGCTTATGATGGTAGCTAGTTCTAGCTAGTTTAGTTTAGGCCACATCAGCATGACCAACTGGTGACCCACCCACCCCAAGACATGACCATCTAAGGCCGTCTTCGACCAGCTTAAACTAGCTACCAGCATAAAGTAGTTCTTAATTGTTTTTCAGTAGGGAGGAGCCTGATATGTTTTTTCAGGCTGTTGAACCATTGATTTAAGTGCCACTAGGCCTTTTCTTTCCGAAAACGCATGTCGAGCGGCGGGTGGTGACCGACCGTGGCGGTGGGTCCGGCGAAGGCCAGGCTGAGCAGCATGAGGAAGGGCACGATTTCCCCCGTGGGCTCCACGTAGGGCAGGCTCAGGCTCCGGTCGTAGCAGGTGTACCCCGAGAGCACGGGTTTGAACATGTCCGTCAACTCCAGGAAGTAGAGACTGACCACAGACGAGGCCAAGATGGGGAGCTGTGAGCGAGAGGAGGGGTCACACATCAAGCATCAGGATCATCTTCAGCCTCTGGATCATCTTCAGCCTCTGGATCATCTTCAGCCTCTGTGTCTATGGCTCTCTTTGATTGGTACTTGGCACGGATATACTTCCATTTTGTGTTTCAGGGGAAACAGGTTTATCATCCCCATGTGATTTTATTCATTCATTCATTCATCTACAATACCACTTGTCCTACACAAAGCTATGGGCACAAGGCAGGGAATAACCCAGGATGGAGTGCTAAACCCACTATAGGCCACACTCACTCACCAGTCACACATATGGGCAATTTGGCAACATTTTATTATATACAAGCAAGTCAGTAGTAACAGTGGAGTGGAAACCAAAACAAAAACCACACACAAGAGCCTCATAGACCAATATTTAAGCAGGAGTTGTGCGTTCATTTAGGGAAACTGTATCCAATGTTTATTAGGTTATTTTTCAGACTAATTAATTAGAAGAGATACAGTATGCACTTGTTTGTGGTAAATGAATCTGTTTGTGGCAACTAGAAAAAAGTTACGTTTGTATTCAGGGTGGATGACTAAGATCCAAAAATCAAACTATGTGAACCATTCGTGATTCCTCATCTCCAAACAATGGAATGACAGCCATGACATATCTGCTCTCCAAGGTCACCCCTCCCCCCCAAAAAATACAGTCCTCGGTCTATTGCCAGGCATCACCATGCAGTCAACCTAATATGTCAGGCTGATCTTCTACACAGAGATAAGTTGGCCGAGTGAAAGTAGCGTTACTGCAGTCCTACGAACTGTCAACTTACGAACTTTCAGACATACAAACAAAGAGGACTGTAAGTCCAAATTGCATTCATCAGGCTCCCGTTTCCTGTACGCAACATCAGTTTTTTTTCTGCGCGCCAATCCTGCTTAGTATGACTTCTGACCGCATAGCGTTTGTACTCCCAGCACCCTAGGTACTCCCAGCACCCTAGGTACTCCCTAGGTACTCCCAGCACCCTAGGTACTCCCAGCACCCTAGGTACTCCCTAGGTACTCCCAGCACCCTAGTTCTTTGCACTTGCGTATACCCTTAAAATGATGTTTAATCATTATTGACTTACAGTACAAACATTTCAAGTTACAAACCGCCGTTCGGAAGGTATCTCATTCGTAAGTAGAGAGGAGCGTCTATATTTTACTAAATCGATCAAAAAACCAAGTAACGTGCCAAAAAAATCCAGCATTTCTGTCTATAAGGTTATACTCATAGAAGCTAGTAAACTTGTTAAATTCATACAAACAAACAGCCTGGTGTGACAAGTTTGAGACAATGCCAATTTGTTGCCCCTATCAGTACAGGGGCGTGTTTTCCCTGGCTTCAATTTAAAGTGAAAAAAAAACGTTTGACATTTAGCAGATATATTGGCTGTATGAATGTATGTCAGTTTAGTAGGTGTTACAAAATAATCTGCTTGGCACAGGCCAAAGCAAAAAACCTGGAATCTGTTATACATTTGATATAAAAGCTGCCATTTATGCTTCAAATAATATGCTTCATTTTCAAGAATATAGGCTTAAAATCCTGGATTAAAGAGTTGATGGCTCCAACTTACAACCTTGTACCGAAAAGTTTGCTATAGAAGACAGTTAGATAGATCAGTGGGTGGATGATCAGACAAATGGATGGATGGTGACTCAGATTCACAACACAGTACTAGATAAGTGGTTATGGAAGATGAACAGTGACTCAGATTCACAACACAGTACTAGATAAGTGGTTATGGAAGATGAACAGTGACTCAGATTCACAGCCTGTACTGGATGGGCGGTTATGGAAGACTGATTGAACATGGTGATTTGCGACACGGTACTGACAGTGTCTGTGTTTCTCACCACTC
>JAODKF010000038.1:14513189-14530290 GCA_026779585.1 Mormyrus proboscirostris | reverse complement strand
GTGAGCTTTGGAGTGAGCCTGCAGTCGCTACAGTGAGCTTTGGAGTGAGCCTGCAGTCGCTACAGTGAGCTTTGGAGGTGTGCTAAGACGAACACTGCAGTACAGTGCTTGCATCTGACTATAAGCAAATTATTGAATATTATTTTTTAGGACAAACTCGATAAAGAAAATGTTTATGTAAATAATGTCAATAATGTCTAAAATAACTGATGCTAAATAGTACAGACAAAATATTTGCCATTAGAGAATTCCAGTTCTCTCAATGAGAACAGAGTTGTAATACATTCTGATTGTAGGGATGTGTTTGATCAATGGAAGAGTCATTAATGTCAATAAAATTAACCCTTTACATTTTTTTTTTTAAAAACTGAAGACGTACTATATTACAATGTGACCAAATGGCAATTTACATAACACTCTAAGTTTGCGATTGTAAATTAAGCTAATTTAAGAACTAAATAGAGAAAAAAAAAATTCAAAAAGCACTGGTGATGGAAGAAGCCACCATTAATCCTTGGTAGTATTTATTTTCATTACCAGAACATAACAGATATGCTTCACAGCAAAAATGGAATACTCTATGGGAAATTATACAAGCATAAGGCTGGATGCATTTCTGGATAATATCTATTGATATTGCCTGTGATTATCTAGTCCAGGGTTACAGTGGGGCTCAGAGTCTATGCCAGGAAGCACGGAGCACAAAGCCGGGAATGCACTGGATGCCAGTTCATCAGTTACAATTCCTCAGCAATTCATTTCCAGCCATTTAAATCAGTGTCTACACCAAACATAAATATTGGTCTTATTGCTTGGATAGAAAAAAAAGTTTGGCTGTTTCCTGATAGTTGCCTGCTTTTGTGGAAAAATACTTTAACTGTTGCGAACTTTGGTTTATTGACATTGTTAACATTTTCTTAGGCAAATAATTGTTTCCTGAAACAATCGTACTAATTTTAAATAAATGACTACACAAATAAAAAAAAAATCTATTAATATGTTGTATAATAGTTTCATTTATATTAAAAATGGACAAAATCTAGGTTCTCTTTATTGGTTTTAAAAGATACGTTTGGGAAATGAGAATGAGTTTAGATAATTAGAACTACAGTGTTTTCATTATAATATGTATATGAAAATTCCAGTCCTGGTTCACTTAGCAGGTAAACCTCTGTCCTTTAATATGAATCAAACTTTAGCCATTGCTGGAACAGACCTTGGTCACGACTCTGTAGGTGATAAAGGTCTCCAAGGCTGTGACATGGCTCTCTGGATTATCCACCGTGACAAACATGTCCCTGGTGTCTGACTCCTCTTCGAACCTGTACTGATTGGTCATGGAGGATGGAGAGGTGTGCAGGGAGACACTGACAGAACTGCCATCTGTCAAGGTGATGTCCTGAGAAAAAACAAAATTAAACCGCAGCATGAGTGCTATTTCAATTATGGACCACAAGCCAGTGAAAGCATTCTTTGGTAACATTCAAAAGTTTCAAAATATCAAAGAAGAAGTGCCCTGCTGTTTTAGCTGAAAATCCAAAATATTACTAATCTAGTATCTAATGCCACTAATCACCGCAGCCACACAATACATGCAAGGATACTTGTTTTAAATGTATCAAAAAAGCTCTTAGCAGCACCTAGACAGCAAGAAACAAACATCACTAGCCATTTAAGTAGTTAACTGTATAGTAGAGATGGTCAGGTATGCATACAACACCATCCTCCATGCTTATTGAAACTGTAAACAGGCCAGGGGATTTACGCACCTTCACAAAACGCAGGGTTTTTCTCTTTTTTTTTTTTGTCCATAGACCGTTTCGCTTCGTACATCATTTATTAACAAACCGTCGTCAGCAAACAGGAATCCCGTTTCGGGTTTGTCAGCAAGAAAAGCTGCCCGTTTATTCCACCATAAAACTGAAACTTACGACTGGTAGTCAAAAATAGTCTGGTAGTGTTCCCATTCGTACAAGACATATCAAAGGGAGTCGGTGTAGTGTGCTCCAGCGCACAAGTCAGGATCCAGATAAAAAGATTTAAAATCCTAGGCACGCATCGATCAAACAATAGAAAGTAGCTCTAAAATAATTTAAAAGTACACCTTGTTGTGCGTACGTCTGAATGATGCTGAATAACAGCAACTGCACTCATCACATTCTCTTTTATGAAGACGGAAAGTTGTGAATTCCTTAGAAATGCAATGCAAATAAACACTTTGAAATCGATAGTTTCCATGTTCGGACATTTGATTTTTTTGTGTTTTGAAGCGCGGAGGTGCAGCCGCGTAAACAATAAAAGGTTAAGATGTTACATCCCATCGGAAAGTGTCCTGACAGCACCTGATTGCGTGAACTTTGATACGTGGGCTCACTTCATTCAGTGTTAGCCTACAAGGAAGCGATCTCATATTCAGGAAAAAGTTACTTTATTGTTTTACTCAATAGAAAACAAAAGAAAGTTAGATCAGCGACAATCGCTACAGACTGTACGATCCTGACTCCATGTTGCATTAAAAGACAATGCATCCACGTAGCACAGTGTCATTTTCACCGAAAGTTTGTTATGTACCTAAAGAGTTGTGCGATTTGTTTCTCTTCCTCCTACAATCTCCGCCTTACCTTGCTGAAAACTTCCAAGTCGTCGTCTTCGTCTAGCTCCAGCATTTCTCCCGTGAGAGCCTGCGTAGGAAAGCCGGCGGCGGTGAGATCGGAGCTCATAGCTCAGCGAGCTCCGGATGCCAGCGAAACGAAACGCAGTCAGTACCGCAGCCGAGGACAGTACAGAGGCGTTCGGCCAGCAGCGGGCTGGCGGGCGGGCGGACCCGGCGCTCAGTGCGCAGATACGGAAATACCGCTGAAAGGGAAAAGGGGGCGCAGTCCGCCCGGCTACGACTGCAGGCCGCCGGTCCCACGCAGAGGAGCTCTCGTCGGCCGTTTGCTGTTAGGTATAACCACTTAGATTATTCAAAATAATTTCATGAGATGAACAATATAGAAAACGCCTCCAAGTTCTCATTTTAAGCGCATCGTTTTATTGTGTTCGCATTTTTGCGGCCCTGTCTCATGCACGTTCCAACCACTTATCGAACCAGTGCCAGGCAGTTCTCATTCCTTTCAATGGGACCTGGAATTTCAACTATTTAAATCCCAGTTTCTGATATCAGGAATTGAATTATAAGCAGTTAAATTACTATTTCTGATATCATGAATTTGAAATTGTAGCAAGTTTTAAATAAAATTGTATTTAATTTAATTTAAGATTTTATTAGCTGGATTTTCATCTAGTAAACATTTTATTTGTGATATCAATAACTGGCATTTTAACTAGTTACAACTGAATTCCTGAAAACAGAAATTGGCATTTTATCTAGTTCCAATTCCAACTCCCATTGAAATAAATTAGAAGAACATTTGGAATCTCACTAGCGAAAATAGAATTTCTGATATTGGGAACTGACATTTTAACTAGTTAAAACTGAATTTCTGATATCAATATAATGCATTGTGTCTGGTTAAAGTTGAATATCTGATATCAGAAATATACATTATAATTATAGTTTCAAATGATTTCTGATATTGGAAATTTGCATTCTGAGTGGTTAGAACTGACTTACAAATGTTACAAATGACTTAAAGGTAAAGTGAATTGCCATAGAGGTTACATGCATCACAGGGTGCACATACACACACATAATTTGGTCTTCCTTCCTAACCAACCCAAATACCAGACTTTTGGCATTTTTACTTTTTTGATTACATTCACAGATTTTTATAAAACTGAGGTTATCCAAATGGGGACCTCAAAATATGTCCCCAAAAGTAGGGAAATTTCAGGTTTTACTACACTTTGGGGACAGTTTGGTCCTGAAACGTGATCTATGCAAACACACACACATACACAGCAATAAAGATGCAGGTTTACTTCACTGCATGTCTTTGGATTGCAGTAGGACACCACACATGCAGTGTAGAGGCAACATTTAAACACCCAGCTATGATTGTCAGAGGCAGCAATGCTGTCCATTCTCCCACCCAAGTCAGTGTTTAGTCTCCTATTTAGTCTATGTAAGAGATCATATATTTTAACACAAGTAGGTATAGCATCACAGCATATTGCATGGATTGGGGTAAAGTACTTTGCTGAATTTGAAAGCAGAATTTGGCATTTATATTTAAGATATGTGCGCTGAACTCTCAAAGTCAGGCAGTCGGTTATTTTTTAGTGCTCCGTAGTCACTGCACTCGCAGATTTCGGGTCGTAACACAACAGCCTCCCAAGAAATGTGATTGAAATGTGACCCTAACGAATGACACCAAGGTACAGGGACAGCTTAATGCCAAGAGTGATTTCAGTTAAACTCCTAATGAGACCAATGTGAAAACCCAAACGTGGGTGTTTCATTCCGGCTAATGTAGTAGGCCGTAAATCTGATTTTCATCACTAAAACCTATTTTGTGATGCCATTTTCATGCAGAGCTACTTTGTATTGATTTCTTGAGCAAATAAGACCATAGATGTAAACATATGTTGGAGAGTATCCCCTAATAATAACATGGAACAGCATCATTCTAGGAAAAGAATGACTTCAAAGTGAAATATACATCCATGCACCATTTAGCCACGTTTGCTGCTCAGGGTCACATGATGGCTGGAGCCAATTGGAATAGGGCGCTTAAAAGTGCGGCTGACACTTGCAACTCATTGGAAGCTCAGCCTAGCTGCACTGATGCCTGACAACCTGAAGTTTGCCATGTGCTATTTACCTCACTCATACCAGGCGATGTGCGGCTGTGTGCTTTAGGATGCTGTGTCTAGGATTGAAAGATTGTTGGTTCATATCCCAGGGTTGGCTGAGTCCTTTTGCACTTGGACTCTTCAATTAGGCCCCGTCATCGTTCCTGAGACTGACTGACCCTGTTTTCAATTGTGCATCTCTTTGTGGAAAATATAGCGCAGTGGTTAAGGATGCGGACCGAGTGGGAGGGAATGGGATGTTCTTGCACTCTTCACAAGGGACTTAACATATAAATATTTGTATTGACTTTATGTTTTATGTATGTATTTGAAATACGAGGTGTTAGGGATGCTAAATCTATATGAAGAACACCAGAACAAATTCCTCAGATTGCTATCAGTATAGGACTGGAGCCTGAATCTGTCCTTCCAGGTCACCACAACCTTGTAAGTAAATGCATGAATGACATACAGTATATATACTGTAACTCTGCACGGGGATGGACTTCCCGAGATAATAATATAAGATATTAATATAATTTCCGAGATAATAATATAAGATAATAATATAAATAAAATAAAAATAAACACATAAAAATAAACACATAAAAATAAATTAAAATAAAATAGCAAAAATAATACATTTGCAGAAGAGATAATGGAATTAAGTAAATTGAAAAGCTTGTGCAAAATGATCAACACTTTCAACGCAGAACCTTAAAATATCAATAGCAGCATCAGATATTTTTTTTGGGATCTATTTTTCTATACTTGGAGAAAATGCTGCATTTTTTTGACAAATTTCATTTAAATCATTGAGGTAAGAATGACAATACAAAAGAATAATGCTGCAATTGTACACATTTAAAGGGCTATAAACTAGTGAACATAGGCAGAGAAAAAAAATCAATCCAATTAATTAGACAAAATGTTGGCGTCATGTAGACAGAAATAACAAGAATCTCAAAAATATTCATTACATTACATTTCACTACATTTCTTGTTTTATATTTTAAACAAACCAATACTTTCATAGATTTAAAGAATTTTAAAGCAGTAATAATTGCTTAAATGGAATTATGCATGCAAAAAAGTGCTGTAACTTAATTTATAAGCTAAAGAAGTAAGACCCTAAGCAATGTGAAACACGCAGAATTTTCCAGCTGTGATGTGGCTAATGGGATGATGTCATGCATGCAGTATATCTCCTACTGACCTGCGTCATGTGACTTCTGTTTGATCACTGTAAATTTTTTTTGTTGGTGTGAAAAATCAGCAAATGCCAATCGATGAAGACTAGCTTTTGGAGTGTGTACTGTTATTTTGTTTTTAAATGGTTTTGTCACATACACATAAAGTCACTGGAGCTAAATAAACTCCCCGAGAGATAAGTCAACTTGGAGAAACTTGAATTTGAACACAGATGATGGGCTCTGTCTCTGAGGTTATTGAATTCCTGCAGACTGCTCTCTCTGCGGACCAAGTCCATCACAAGGAGCATCCAGCCCAGGAGTGTAATGGAACTCGGGGTGTAGCATCACCGGTGGATGAAGCCTAAAGCGGCATGAAAGTAGAATGATATGGATTATGCATAAAAAGCAACATGAAATACAATTTATATTTAGTCCACCTAACGTGGGTAGCTGAAAATTTTTACTTTATTGAATTGCAGAAATTTAAAATGAGTCGTTTTTCTCAATAAAAACTGATATGTTAATTTATCGTGTAAAAAAGAATGTTCGTATTGTATGTTTTAGTCGTGTTCCAATTTAGTGTGTAAGACGCACAGACAACAGCTGCGTAACTTACCAGCCGTAGCTCCATCCATGATGACGCTGTGTTTCTTTACACCCCTGAACTGAAGGCGCCTCTGGGGCTTTTACAGTGAGACGGTGCAGCATTTCCGCGCCACATTTGGAATTCAGTGGGAGGGCTGGAGAATCACAGACCTTTTCTGCCATAGTTTATCTCTGCTGAGGCTGAGACCGATTGCATCCTCACACTGTTCTGCTACAGGTCACTTCTAATTACACTCAGGCCGACACTATAAACTCTTATCTCCCTTTTGCTCTCACCCGTGCTCCTGGGCATCCACCCAGAGCGAGAAACTCATAACATCCCCCTGGCCAGCTCGATCTGCCTCCCCACCCACAGGCAGCGGAGCACGGGGACCATCCCTCCCTGACCGGGCAAGGACCTGCAGAGGGTAGCTACTCCAATAACCATCCATCACTCACCACGGCACACGCAGATAAAGCAGATGAGGAGAATGATGCATTTGGATGAATATTATATCACCACTATAAATACTTCATGCTTAACTTTCGTCTTACACTATCAAGTGTCCTTGGGATCCCAAGTGAAGGGGCTACAGTACTCCTGTGACCTATTTTTCTTTTTTTACTTTTATGGAGCAATTTCCCCCAAAAATGAACCATTTAATATCTACAATGCTACAATACAATGCTTATCAAAATGCACTGTATAGGTAACGAAAACCCGGAATGGAGAATTTTTAGAAATGTATACGTCTCACATTGTTGTCCAATGAATCTGAGGCCCTTAGTTCTTTTTCAAACAGGAGGCATTGACTTCACTTGGACTCTCAATGAAACAAAGTCTAAAATTAATTACCCACTGTTGGTTGAATGAAATATTAAAATCCCATTTGCTTTCATCTGTCAAATGCCATTTGGGTTCAATTGTTTCTTGTTCATATAGTACACCATAGCCAGAATAAACACAAATGTATTATAACATATTATGCATTCAAATGCAGGAAGGTATTTCGATTGCCTGAAATGCATGCATGCACGCACACGCGCCTGCATTCAAATGCAGGAAGGTATTTTGATTGCCTGAAATGCATGCATGCACGCACACACACACATAGACACACCACACACACAGGTTATATAGTTGTATTATTGTGTTCTATTGTACACAATATTGTATAGTTCTAACTCTTATAACCATAACCCTTACCCAGCCTTAACCTTAATCATAAGTAACCAAGCGAAATACAACACTTCCGGTTATTGTCATTTTTTGATTACATTCATAAGATTATAATAAACTTCAGGTTTATATTGTGGGGACCTGAAAAATCTTCCCACAAGCTAAAAACTAACAGGTTTTGCCACATTGTGGGGACCAAATATATGTAAATTCAATCCCACACACACACAAATTATGTATGTATATCTTTGTGGGGACTCTCCATTGATTTCTATGGGCATGGTCCCCATATCATCAAAATAACAGGTGTTTATCACATTACGAGGACGTTTGGTCTCTACAGTGTTACACATACGTGATCGCACGCACACACACACACACGCAGCACATAATAGTGAAACTCTGGCTTTGCTGCCTATATAAGCAATCTGTGGGTTGATGGCTTATCTGATATCCCTGTGAAACAGGTGGAAATTGCTAGAAAGCAGCAGAAGCCTGAATGGTGGATGTAGCCTTGAGAGAGATGCAGTTGGCCTTGAACAAGCAGGAAGTATAAACATGTTAACTGTCGCATAACATTCTTATATTTGAGTTGATTTAATTCCTAAGACATGCCGCTTTCCCTCTCTTCCACGTTTCTTCCCACACGATTACAGCTTCTGCACGGTGCATCCAAACCACTTTTTCTCCCCCTTGTTTGGTTTTCATTTCACATTGGTGCCACACAGGAGACCTAAAGAGTAACAGGAGGAGAAGGGAAACTAATGTCCCCCCCCCCCCCCATCGGTTGTGGGTTTGGGAAGAGCCAGAGAGCGGCATCCTCCCAAAAATCCACCCACAAAGGGTGTTTATCACTGTGCATTCTTGACCATTGTTGTGTTCTCTTGTGCCCATTTGATATCATCTCCCATCACCAAAGTACAGTTTCAATACTCAGAAAGTACAGAGGAGGGTAAACGTCCCTGGAAGGATGTTGTTCTTGCTCATCCCTAAACATCAAGGATGCAGTGGTTCCTCGCTAACGAGAACCTGCGATTCATTGCATCCCAAATTTGTTCTTGGGAGGCCGGTTAGCAAGACGGCTCTTGCCAAGAACACAAGTGCATTCTTTGCCTTCTTGCTATTTGCGTTCGCTGCATGCATGCTATGAATGGGCAGTAAAGCAATCATCTTCCCTGCGGCCCTCAGCAGAACAGATCTCTTTAGCTCCCCGTGAATGACACGGGTATTATTTGAAACGTGATCTGAGTTAGGGCCACATAGTTTGGGGAGCAGCAACTATCTGTTCTATTCACAGGATGGAATGTTGGCTTTCTGAAGGAAACATCTCCGGATCTTAATTTATTGTTCTAGAAATGGTTTGATGTGCACTGTATATGTTTCTGTTTGTGTAAATATTTTATTTTTGCCATTCACATATCACATTGTTAAAGCATAAAGTAAATGGCATAAGTAAGTAGGTTGGTTTAATTCTGGCCTGTGTTAAAGGCATTGTCATTGTCAGTAAAATTTTCCACCTGTAATTGTAGCCGTGTAAAATTGAACCCACATTCATAGGATTAGGATTTATAAGCCCATTAACGGGAGGAAGTGTAATAGCATATAATTCAAGGTTTTAAAGGATTACTTATTGTGCATGGTTACAAACTAATATATGTGAAATCAAATTCACTGATTGTGCATTAAAAATATCACCTGAAGGTGTATGGGCAGACTAAATTATGAGTGTACAGTATAATGAGCGTACAACCATGTAAAACTACCACTGTTGGAGTTTATAGTTATTTGGTTTCTATGGAGACTAGAAGATAACCAATGCGGGCGCAAGCTCCTATTCCGAGGGTGGGTGGGTGGGTGGGGTCTGTTAAAAAAAAAACAAAAAAAAAAACAGGATAGCTGTAATGTCACTCACACACGTTTCCTTTATTCCAACCTGACAAAAATATATCGTAGGCTATAGAATACTTTGAGAAATACCCTAAATTAATTTATTGTTGCATGACCATAAAAAAGACACACAAGAAGGATATTTTGGGATCTGTGGTATCTTGGTCATGATATCCAGCTTATTATATATAAACAGCATATTGTATATAATATATAAATAATTACCTTTAATGCCTTTTATAAAATGCCTTTATTAAATTTCTTCAGAACAGATCATGGGAGTTATGTTAATTAAGACAACCAATGACAACTAGTATAGCCTGCTCTGAAGACTAGTTGCATATTCTCATACCAGTTGGCATTGAGACATGAAAACTGACACATTGACGTTATGAATGGTTATCGACCATAGTCATATTTTATTACATAATAAAATGTCATGTTTAATAACATTGTGGTTTTAAAAATGTAGTTCAGGTAAACTGTTATTGTCCGAAGATACCACTTCTTATCTTCCTCCAGTAAAACAGTGGTATAACAACAGTGTGCTATAACAGATTGCTATTTATTTTAATTAACCATAACTTTTTACATTTTTTTTATCAGGATTTAATTTTTAGATTCAAACAGTGTCATTTTATTTATGCTATCAGGTGCGCATTCAGCATTCAATATGTTATTTAGACCAATGTTTGCAACACAATGTCTACAGTTATATTACGTACCATGAGTCATGTGATATTGCAGTGATTGCAGGGAATGGATGTGACCGCACCGATTGCGAATGTTTATTTTGCAGAATCGAATTAAAATGTCACAGCAGAGACCTCAGACTTCAGCCCAATTGAGAATATTTGAGATAAATTTAAGGCCAACAAAGGAGCTCAAGGACGCTACCATGTTTCAAAAGGAAAGTAGTGGAAGTTTCCGTAACTATGCAGAAGCAGCCAGCAAAGCAGAGTCTTCGAAGAGCTGCCATGTCTAGGAAAAGAGACATGATCTATTCATAACTACTCATCTCATGACTGCCGATATGTCTGTAATAACCGAGAGAGCTTCTAATAAAAGTAAGCGTATATCTGTGATTACGCATAAGGACTTTTTACGGATTTCTGGTTCATTTCAGCCAAAAGATGTCACTGTTGTACAAAAAACCCAGTTTTTTTTCTGAAGTGCACAAACAGTATTCAATGTGACATATTTCTGAATTCATATTTAAATGAATTGTACATTTCAATAGACACTTAACTTCTCTCTAACGATTTTAAGCTTACATTTAATAAAATCCCACAGTCCGTCAAATGGCTACCAAATAAGGTCAAACTAATAAATAGAGATAGGAAATATTCTATAATTCATATAAAGATTTTAGCTTATGGAATTTAGTCTAAAATTAAATAATAACACATTGTTTCCCTTGAGGAAAAAACAGTCATTAATATTAATAAACATCCACAACATAAATATAAATGTCTATTGTGCATTTGACTAATAGTCTGAATATTGTCATATAATTGCAAATGTTTAGTAATTATTTCAGAGGACAGCCAAAAAAATCAATTTTTAGTGATATCATTCCATCCATCAAATTGACTTCCTTTTTCCTAAGTGTAATCATTAAGTATTAATAGGATTTTCAGGTCATCCGAGGTAACGCCTGATAGGACTTACACTGGAATCATAAAAGCCAATTGGGACAAGAGATGAAACCATTAAAAAGCATAAAGTTTAATAGTGGGGAGCACCTGAAAGCATCTTAATTCTCACTGTGGGTTTATTCTGAAAGGTACAATCCGTCCATGTAAGTGCAGAACTGTAAATTCTGGGACTTCACACATGACAGAAGTCCTGTAAATATTGTCATTATCAGGTAGATTGTGCAACCTTTCCTGCAGAGTGGGGGACTATGTTTCACAGACATTCAGATTAGACATTATTATTATCATTCTACACAGGTCAGGGCTTTTCAGTGTGGAATCCAGCCTCATATAGAACAGAATGCAGAAAAGGTCACCACCAACAGAATCATATTATCTTTCTGCCATTTAATATAATTTGTTATCATGATGATCTTGATCCAGAACATTTATTTTAGCCTAGTTCTACGTTTTAAAAAAGCTTTCATATATGGTATTGACAGCAAATCTTATTAAGATAATACAATCAGCCATCATACACACATATACTGTATATGTGCGATGTATATGAAAATACGTTTAAAAGCACTTGAAATAGCTTTAATTACTCACAAACGTGACTATGATTCAAAATGATTCGCTGCCAAAACGTACAAATGAGAAATGAGCCATTTCGTTTTGGAAAAAAAAATGGCAACGGTAATGAGGGAAAGAAGAACAAAAACATGCATCCTTCCCAAAGGAGTTACTCGTAGTGTTATAAAAGTATAGATCTTCATAGCATAGGATGTTGCGCCGGTGTAATGCAGGGCTTCCCTTGCTGTTCCAGGCCGTAGTACTTAAGCAGTTTTCAGCCGTGGACACTTGCAGCTTCGGTCCCAGGAGTTAACTGGCGTTGCATTGTACCGACACACGCATTTTCCGTGTAGCACAAAACAACGCGAACCACATTAACGAGCAGCGAACACTACCCCTCCCCCCCCGTTTTTATTTTAAAAGCATGGTTTCCTTTCATCTGTGCCTCATATTGTGCACGCATGGCAATCATCCAAGAGGACCCAGACTATGCACGCGTGACAAAAGATATTAAAATGACTGTACTGTGGCTCGTGCCAGGAACGCGCAGACAGCCCCGCGCGACCTGGCACCCCCACCGTGCCCAGTGGCACAGTCCCAAAATCCGCCCCACTGGAAGCCAAAGAGCAGCGCTGTTCCATCACAGGCAGCTAATAATTAGATCAGCATTAACCCTCGACAATAGGTTACATAGATCAGCTTCTTTCAAATTGCATTTCCTTCCTGTTAGGTCCATTAGTGCTTCAAACCAGACTGCCTTTAGAAAAATCCCTTATTGCTGCTGTTTTTTGTATGCAGCTCCTAAAATGGATAATGCAGAACGCATTAGAGCCAATTATGCAGAAACTCTCATGCGATCATTTTTAAAAAAAATCTTTTTGTACAAAACCCTTGCTTTAAGAAATTGCTACTGAAATCCATATTAGACAAGACGTATTCTCATTAAAGACGATGTAGGCGCCTCGGACACCTGGAAAAATGCAAGAAGTGGTTGAAAAATTACAAAAACAATTTGCCGTCAGACAGCAGCGTTTTCAAATTGCGGAAACGTATGAAGTTACGCGCCATCGCACAGGAGTCGGACTGAGCTTTGCGACGCAGTTCGCTACTTACAAATACATATTGGTTGGATTTACGTAAGATATCTAGTACCAGGGGAATTATTATTATTGGCCTACAGCAATGTTAGTCATGTTAACACACATCTGTGTCTTTTGGTGAACGTTTTCTTACAAACTCAAGCATCATCACTTGGCTTTTTAAATCCCGTTTCGTTATTATTATTATTATTAATATTATTATTATTATTGTTATGGCATCAAATATCCAGTTATTCCAGTAGTACAAAAACATAAGCCAGCCAGCTACTAAGAGACGTATTTCTCCGGTTCTCAAGTTCTATGGTGCATCATCCAACCAGAATTAGCCGAAACGACTCCCCAGTTTAAAGACCGTTTTATGGCTAAATAGGAGAAAGTAGTTAAAAAGTAGCATTTTTTTTTACATGTCACAGTTAACCTTTTTCTTTGCAACAGGACTTACCACTGTGCTTGGAAATCAGCCATACAAATGAGAAGGCTTTACTTCGCTTAGTTAAGGAAGAGGCCTGGGGTGATGACAAGGGGGGTTCCCTCAGGACAGTGTGAAGTACATAAACTGCTGTGTGAAAAAGTAGATAATCATCTTAAATCTTTCATAAATCATTTATTTATTTAGATCCATCCAACTTCCAGTTCTATACTGAGTCCAGGGTCATGCAAATGCAGTCATTTTTATTATTATTATTATTATTATTATTATTATTATTATTAACGATGCTAAAATATCAATTTGTTTTGTATTTGGGTGAGATTGCAACCATAGCAAGAAAAAGAAATTGTTTTAAAGAAAATGTACTGGGTACTGGATTCTGATCTGGTTTAAAATTCATCCATCCATCTTTCAGCCACTTACTCTGGTCAGAACTGAATAATGTAAAGCTTATTCAAGGCAACACAGGGCACAAGACTGGGTCCATAAGCCACACACACATGCGCACACGCTTATACTCACACTGTGCATGAGAGGCACCGATGTACCTAACTGCATGTCCTTAGACTGTAAGAGGAATCCAGCGGAAAACCACACAGCACGGGCAGGACTTGCAGTCTGCAGACCGGGACGGGCCGTCGTAGTAAAGGCCCCAGTCCTGGGGGAGAGAGGCACCCCCACCACCAACCGCTCACCTTGGATACATACATTTTGGAGCAATGAAGGCAGGAACAGAATTTTATCATTTGTATACATCGTAGCAGCACCTTTTCAGCGTGGTGCATGGTGTGTGCAGGTTGTCTCCATGTCATGCTGATTTCCCTAGAGGACGTCAGATCTCCTGCCCTGATCCCTGTGCTGCCTGGGCTATACTCCCAGACCCCTGTTATACCCTCTGATGTACAGTTGGAACATGGATGGGTGTTTGGAGTGGTAGATGGATGGATGGATGGGCGAATGGATGGATGGATGGATGGGCGAATGGATGGATGGATGGATGGATGGATGGATGGGCGAATGGATGGATGGATGGATGGGCGAATGGATGGATGGATGGATGGATGGATGGGCGAATGGATGGATGGATGGATGGATGGTTGGATTGATAGATATATAGGTCTGTGAGTGGGTGGATGAGCAGGTAGATGGGTGGATGATAGATTGATGGGTGGGTGGGTCTGTGAGTTGTTAGATGAGCAGGTGGATGGATGGATGGATGGGAGAGTGGATGGATGGATGGGTGAATAGATTGATTAGTGTAGCACCACTCAGTTCTGCAGAGGGACTTTCTGTGATGTGATTTTGAGAACAGTATGAGTGTGCATGCACATTTAAGTATTCATTTAAAAATCGCTTGCAAGGATAATAGCATAATTTTGCTTCAACTTTTTAAACGTCTCATCATTTTGCATTTTCCAGCATGTATCCTCTAGCTTCTCTAAGCCACCCGAAGATTACGAACATTAATTGACATCACAGTTCTTTAATTATTTTGTTCCGGCAGTTATGTCTGTCTTTGTTTGTCTACGGCACGCATGAGCTACCTTCCATCCCGACATCGATGACAGGAGCCACACAGGAACCACTGCAGTTTCTACTTTGGAAAAAAAAAATCTGACAGTTTATTTTTTTCTTTTATTAAAAAAATAATTATCTTGAACTTTCAGCACATACCACCCCTAACCAACCAAACCTAATTAAGTTTCTCCTCCCCCCACCCAAAAAAATCCACAAGCTAATCAGCCGGAAGCTAGAGAAAACAGAACAGAACAGAACAGAAATTGACATAATACTTTGTGATACCAATAACAGTATAAAACAAACACTCTTCCGAGGACAATTAGTAAAATTCTAAATAACTCTGACACGTTGGGATGTAGTAGGTGACTGGGCTTCCCTTCTCCTGTAGTTCATGCGTTATACTATTATTTAATGTAATGCTGAGCTCCTGTGAAAAGCTCTGTTATTTTTAATGTGCTCCACACTGGATGGAACGCTGCTGCTTCCTCTATATGTGAGACAGGCTGCCATTTTCAATACGTTACACTTTTTCAGCCTTGAAGGAGGACAGACTTCGCGTCTCACATTATGTCTCTTGGAATAATTGACTGGACATATTGAAGTTAAAATTGGACTCTTCATCCAACTCATGTTAAGCCTTTGGTGACCCTAAATAACGCCTGCGAGCCAATTATAGATGAATTTTCATCCATTCAAGAGAAATATGATTTTTCTACATTTTATATATGCAAAGGTAATGTGTTAGATTGGTTATTTAAAGTAATACTGAAAGTGTTGATGGTCAATGTAACAATAATGTTCTACATACAAGGAATACTTTAAGGGGTTTACATTTAATAAATGAATATGATTTAAACACATTGTGTTTATTCTTATAGTACAAACAAGTAAATGTGGTGCAAACAGGTGAATAAGTATACAATGCACATATAGAACCTCCCCCCCAGGGGCATTTCAAGCTGTTGAGGGGCTAAGTCAAGTTTACCCTGGGCTTGACTTTTGTATTTATTTATTTATTTTATTTTTCTGAAGGAAGATTGGCATTGGGGCTAACATACTCGGGCTATAGCCTCGAGTGATCAAACCTAACATATATATATATATATATTGTTAAATTTGTACCTGTGTGTATTATAGCTTGAACAAGTTGATTGTTTCATTGTGCTGTGTGCATTAATAGGCCACACATTCAATAAATACACTCGCTGTTTTATTTTGCAAGTTACACCATGAACTATTTTCCGAAAATCTATATTTAATGATGCTTCCACGCATTAGAATCATTATGCAAACAAACAGTACATTGAGTGATTGAGTGAACAAACATAAAACCAGCAGGTAATACAGAAGATCCAGAATGGCATGAATTTTCTGTCTTTTTATCTCTGTTCTTATGCAAAATGCAAGCTCGCCATATTCCAGTCCTGTGAGCTGGTGGATATAACATCAGTACAGCAAGCTCACAGCAGATATAACATCAGTACAGCAAGCTCACAGCAGATCTGATTTAATGTCATTTTGAATTGCTGTGGTAATACTATGATATGGATGTATCAATAAGATACTGTGTTTAAAGTAATGAAATCCTAAATGGCAAAGAACATGAACCTAGAGAGTCTACCCATTTAAGTATACAGAGCATCAGAAATACTGTCACATCTCTTTTTGTGCTTATTCAGGGGTGGCATGGTGTATCAACAGGCTGAATAGTCACATCTCAGGTTGTTGGAATCTCTTCCCACTGCTGTCATGTATGTAGTTTCCTTGTCCTGTTTCCATGGATGTTTTTCCCTCAGACACTCTGGTTCTGTTCCACTGTCTAAAGACATGCAGGTCAGTAGAAGCGCCATTAAGATTAAGATGAACTTTATTGATCCCTGGGAGGAAATTTTTGTGCATACAGCAGTGAGAATATAATGAACAGACGAACATACATCTAGAGCAAAACAGACAAAGTGCAAAGATGGCAACAATAGTGCAAGCAAGGAAAGAGATTAAAAACAGAAAATTGGAATGTCAAACTAATAAATACATAGCAAGTGATAGATAGATAGATAGATAGATAGATAGATAGATAGATAGATAGATAGTGTTACGCCTCACAGAGTACGGAGCGGAGACAGAAGCACAGGAAATGGTTAGTCGGGGCGAACACGGGGTTTATTAGCCGCAGGACCGGCAGGGACAGGCAAAACACTGGGTAACATTACAATGACCGGACTGGGGAAACAAACGGAAACGCGGACTAAATACAA
>JAODKF010000038.1:14491730-14503572 GCA_026779585.1 Mormyrus proboscirostris | reverse complement strand
TGCTCATAAACTGGGGCCCACCAAGGCCAGTGTTCATAAACTGGGGGCCCACCAAGGCCAGTGCTCATAAACTGGGGCCCACCAAGGCCAGTGTTCATAAACTGGGGGCCCACCAAGGCCAGTGCTCATAAACTGGGGGCCACCAAGGCCTGTGCTCATAAACTGGGGCCCACCAAGGCCAGTGCTCATAAACTGGGGGCCCACCAAGGCCAGTGTTCATAAACTGGGGCCCACCAAGGCCAGTGTTCATAAACTGGGGGCCCACCAAGGCCAGTGTTCATATATCCTTTTAAGAATGCAGTGATGGACAATCACATGCAAAAAAAAAAAAACTACTACCATCAGCTAATTTGTGGTAGTACTTTATTAATAAAAGTCTGAATTATGTTCATTTTTCTTTTTAATAAAAATGTGATTTTTAGGCAAGGTGAGTGACGTTACTCCCTGAGTGCTGCAATTTGATATCTGGCAGTCAGCACGGTTTTTAGACTGCAGATTTAAAGTAACATCATCGACAGCGTGAGCCAAATTTCAACACGGATAGTGAGGTGAGCGGGTTTTTACAATTTCGAAAAAAAAAAAAAAAAAAACTTTTGAAAAACAAACTGACGTATGGACAAACTGAACGCTTCTGCTAAGCATTTCTGCCTGACATACACTTTGTTACAAATAAATAATGGGCCTTTAGGAATTCAGGATGGTGCACATGTACACAGAGGGATATTAATTTTAATTCGTATTTGTCCTCTGTTAGAAATAAACATTACTATAAATATTATCATGCAGAATCACGCAGTGCTATTATTCACTCCCCGGCTGCTTTATTAGGTGGAGCTCAGGACTGGATGACTGGAGCTTAGGGTCCATCCTGGTAGGATGGCTTTCAAGTGTGGATGAGCTGTACGTTGAGAGAAGCCGTTCTGCACACCACAGTTGTACCCAGCTGTTATTTTTGTACTTGTGGCCTTCCTGTTAGCTTTAATGAGTCTAGCCATTCTACTCTGACTTCGCTCATTAACGAGGTGTTTTCCGCCCACAGAAATGCCATTCTCTGTAAATTCTGGACACTGTGGCACATGAAAATCCCAATAGCATGGCCGTTTCTACGGCAATGGAATCACCACGCATGGCGCAGACAATCGTGAGTTCAAAATCGCTTGGATTGGGTGTCTTGGCCTTTCTCATGCTCGGTCAATCCAACGAATAGTCAGTAAGTGAACCTCATGGTCGTCTCTGTAGGGTGTATGTATTCATAATCATTCGCTGTTTGGTTTGCATTAACAAGCATGTGTACCTAATATACAGGCCACGGGGTGTATAGTGAATATATATATATATATATAGGTGGTGCATTTTGTGTTCAGCCTAGTGATGAAGTGGTTCAGGAAGCCGGTTGAGAAGGGAAGCAAAGGGCTTCAGTAGTGAGGAACACAGATACCTCACACCCCGTGGTTTGTGGTCTGGGGTTCGATTTCTGCTTTTGGTTCTTACTATGGGTGAGAATTCAACGGAAGCCGGTTGGCAGGTCTTGGGTAGTCCTACCCTGGGCATCTCGCCATCCCAGGATTCATGAAGTTCCCCCCCTTGATTATAGGTCAGACGTGTCTTGAAACATTTCATAAGGCTCAAGCAGAAAGAAGCATGACGGCGCAACAAGCGACTCTTTTCTTAGTCACACGACAGATATTCAAAACACCACAGGCAAGAGTGTGAACTATGCATCCCACCTGCCGACATGAAGCCAGTGTCGCTTCACCGAAGGTGACTCTCTCTCCTCTCACCAAGACACTGAATCAGGGAGACCTTCAGGAGCACCGCTTGGTAATGACCTGAGAGTGCAACCACACTCATTTCTCAAGTGAACTCTCCACGGTGATGGCCGCCCAGCTTGTGCGCCTCATGAACTGGCAACAGGACTTGCTGGTGGGGTGTCACGCCCGGGGGAACAGAGGGGGGTTTGAACCTCGTGATCCATTCTGTCTATTAATGTCCCCGTTCTGGAATCTCTTCTTTCCCAAGGGGCCCTGGTGAAGCGGTGCAGTGAGAATTCCTGCTTTTCCGCCATGTGCACGGCGCGTGATCCGCCTCGTGGTCTTGGAGGTTCGGCGAGTTCGCCGGCCTGACCTGTTGGCTAACTGAGTTGTGTTCTCTCAATCAGAACAGATTGCTCTTATTAGATACTATGCTATTTGGAGCGGCGCCCTCTGATTTATTGCAACAATTACTTGTGGGGCTGGAGGATCCTGCTCAGCTTCATGATCTAAATCAGCAGGACGCAGAAGCAGCGGAACCGTCCAGCCCGAGGAACCTGCGAAGACTCAGCTGGCGGTCAGAGTCTGTTGTTTGGATATCTTGGGTCCTCTGTGGCTTGGTTAGTGCAGTGGTTTACAAGTCTATTAATTAATAGTCTTGCTTTCCTGAATCTCGTCAAAGGCATCAAAAGGTCAGCCAGAAGTTCTGCACCAGAAGTTTGGGCCCGTGTGTGTGTTACGTCCGGTGGTCAGAGGAGAAATCTGCACATAGCGGGGCTTAGCATCTGTGCGCATCGGGTCGATTTTATTGCTCAATGTTAATTGAACGTTAACTGAATGTTAATTGAACGTTAATTGAATGCTGCCTGTGCTGTCGGCCCACTGGACGCTCCCGTGCAGAACCACCACACATCTGGCTGCCTATTTCCATAATAAAGCAAACTTTCTTCAGCAGTACCATGTCTAGAAAGTCGGAACGGACCACCAAGCTTATTGCTGAATAACTTCCATGCTGGGCTTGGAACAGAAACAGCAAGCTGCTCTCCAGACCATCAGTCTAAAGAATGATCTAGAAGGCAGATATCTCAGTGGGGTTTAATCTGCTGGTTGGCTGTCTAGGCCAAACGGTGGCTGCTTGGCGTGTGTGATGAAACTGCTGGTTAGTCTGCCTAATCAGGTAGCCTGGGTTACCCGAGTGCCCAATCAGTACGTAATCTGACATACCAGCACGCACCAATCAGCAATCACGTTTTAATGAATTCAGCGAATGACAACCAAGCCCTGCCCCCCCCCCGCACCAGGGACTGTTGCATAGCGATGTATAGAAAGGCATTTTGACACAATAGGTCTCATCCACTGCAGGGCAATGGAGGGGCAGTGACCACCTGGACGAGCTCGATACTGCGATCGTGAGGGAAGCACATTAGCCCCCCGCAGAGTAAACATCATCCTGAGTCCATCGGTAATGTTTTAATTGTAATGTAAATTAGATTTATACGAGTGAGGGGCTAGTGCAGCCTTGGGCAGCAGCTGGTAATGCAGCATCGCATAATTGCCAGATTGCCTGATGAGTTAATGCTGAGTGTGTCCCGCTGTACTGTCATATAACGCCTGCCGGTCGCAGGACTTAGTCGCAACAACCGTTAACGTCAGATGGAGTGGCGACAGCGATGTCATGTAATAAAATGCGCATTTTTATTTGCTGTGCTAATTGGTAATTATGGAGAACTCATTATTATTTGTTTCAGCTCAATCTTGAATTACAATTTTACCATTTTCCCTCACAGCGAAATTAAAATTATTTTTCTTGTGGTTGCATTACAAGGTGAAGAAAAATATAGTAAATATTATTTTTAGCTGCAAACATAAATGCAATGAAATTATATATGTAATTTCCTAAATGATATGAATTTTGATATTAGTTATCTGCCATTTTCCTCAGTGATCATTGTGAGTAAGGGGGTTTTTGATTAATAAAAAAATTCACTTTGGAAAGAAATGTTTTTCATCATACATTACATTATGCAATGTGATCTACAATCTCAATTTGATCTAAGCAATGAAACACAAAATATGTGTAGAATGTTAATGCGTTTCCTTTTTTATTTTTGGGCAGTTTTCAATGATGCTTGTCAGGGGCGAAATAGCCATTTTACAGATTAACTTTATATATGTTATAAATGTTAACCTAGAACATTTTTGATAATGCTATGGGTTTGACTCATAATTTGTTTGTCGGTAATATGTTTGTTTGAGGTAAATATTAATCTAAACAGTCAGAGAAACGACTGAATGAACAAATGAGTGAATGAATGAATTGAATTGAGCAAACCAGACGTTAGAGCACGATCTTAGAGCTAGATTCAGAAAATACTATCTAAGTGCTAATCAATGTGTTAAATTGTCAATACAAATAAAATAAATAAAATAAAATTTCTCACCTTGATTTTTAATGTACAAGAATCATTTCTGCTTCAGCTGTTTGGTCTGGTAAATGCAGATGTGTATATATTACATTATCTGTATTGTCTTGGGGAAACCGGGTAAACCTTCTGCATTTGAAAGAAAAAAACCTAGAGATTACGACTGACCTTTGTGGTCCTGATGCACACTCATCTGACCTTTCTTGTCACCTTTGTAGTTTTTCACCTGGATTGTATTGTGTTAAAAGTGTCTGTCTTGCTTTGCCCATGCAATGCATAGATTAGGCTGATGCCGGAGGGAATTCTTAAAAATCAACTCGCAAGCTCGGATAGTCACATTCGTTCACAGGAGGGCATGAAAAAGGCCAAGGAACGGCTAAACAAAGTCTGTCCAAGCTTGATGCATTTCCAACAGTCCCTGGGACCTGGCCAATGGAAACGTGCACCACCATTTCAAAACTGTGATTCCATATTGATGTTATTGTCATTGTAATGATGTTACTCAGACTAACCATTCTACAAGTAGGCAGATGTATTTATGCTGGCGGTGCCTAGAATTCAATTACTTGCCCTTAAATACAAGTGGGAATCCCCAGTCAAACTGCAATTGTTCATGGGACTGTAAGACTGCTGTTCTATTTTGTTGTTGCTTTTTTCGTTAACGGGAAACATGGTAAAGATGCATATTGCTGGGTAATGTTCTGTGTGTGGAAAGGAAATGGTTCTGCTGAAGGAAGCTCATGTAACAGTAATATCCTGTCTAAATGTAATTTTGAAAACAATCAAAGCCATTAAGCTTCACACTGAGAGAGATAAAGACTGATAGTGCTGTGTGTGGTGTCTTTAATGAGTAATACTTCCTCCACCCCTGAAACATCAGATAGTTTTAAGGTTATAAATATATAAGCCTGCTGGGGGAATGTGTTCCGTTTGCATTTCGAGGGCTATGCACATTCGCTGCCATGAATTTTTGCTGCTTAAAATGTTGATACTGATACATTATCTATTAGGTCCAGTTGTTGTAAAATATAAAACAGGCATACAGTAAATGGACTCTGCAAAACACTTCTTGGGAATCTGTATTTGCCGACAATGGAAGATTATAGAAGGTAATGCCATAAACAGTAGAGGACCTTTATGTTCAGTGTGGCCGAATAGTAGTAATAGGAGTTTTTTTGTAGCAGAGATAGATGGTGTTCAGCCAAATGCCTACTTTCATATTAGTTTAGATACTAGAACTTGTGGCCATAGGTGGAAATTAGCGGGAGAACATTTTAAACTGAATTTGAGAAAACACTTCCTTACACAGCGTATAGTTAGAGTATGGAATAGTCTTCCTGCTAGTGTAGCAGAAGCTGAAATCCTGGGTTCCTTCAAATCAGAGCTAGATAAGATTTTAACAACTCTGAGCTATTGGTTAAGTTCTCCCCAAACGAGCTTGATGGGCCGAACGGCCTCCTCTCGTTTATAAATTTCTTATGTTCTTATGTTCTCAATATCTGGACACAACCAACTGAAGCAACTGATGACATTAGAATTTGGAGCTACAGCATGTTTAATTTTATTGTCTGGTCGCATTATCAGATCCTGTAGACAGAGAGACATCTTCTTCTACCCCAGAGTGGTGCAGTGATGCTCTGCACTCCAAGAACGAAGCTCGCATTTCTGTGTGTGTTTCCCTCCATCCTAATTATGATACCACCTGCTGCCATTTGTCACCAGTGCATTCTTCACGATAAATAATGCAGTTGCTTTTTGCTAAATGGGGGTGGCCTCTCAGCTTTGGGGCTACGGGCTTGATTCCTGCAGCTGGGTAACGTGCAGTGGAAGGTGTAGGACTCCCTTGGGTGCTTTGGTTTCTTCTTGCTGTAGAGCCATGTGGTTTAGAGCCACTGATCTCCAAATTGCCCTGTGGTTTTGTCAGCGCCCTGGCATCGCAAATCGGAGTGTTCCCTTCCACGGTTCCAGTGCTTTTTGGGATCAGATCCAGGCTGAAATTGCGACGAATGAAAGGATTCTGTGAAATGGATCGATGTAAGCGTAAAGACACAGCGTACGGCTGGGTCGTGCTCTTAAGTTCCCAGCGTTGTTCCCATAAATAACCCAATTTGTGAAACACAGCTGGCCGTGTGAGGACGGGTTGTTTTATTTAACAGGGTCAGATAAGCAGGTAGAGGAGGGTCTAAGCAGAGGTTTCTGCATCTTTAGCATGTATGGGTTTCTTTGTGGGTGTTTTGGAAGGCCAAGACTAGCTGTTTTTGGTTTCAAAGGGGCCTTGACCCCATGTCATGCTGGGTCTGCCATCACTGCCCTTGACTTCTGGCCTTGTGCTTTTTCTCTGGCCCACAAGCTGTTACGTTACACTTGATTCTTTATGCAGTCTGTATTGCATGGGAATTTATAGTCTGAGTGGAACTATTGTGGAATGAGTCATTTTCTGACAGTACAAGGATTACCAGCTTTTTTCAATGTCAGAAGAAACTGATCATCAGACTGATTAGGGGCAGAGTCAAAGACTATGATATCCGATGAGGGAAGGACAGTTCAAAAGGATTTTCCGGAAGTCTCCTAGTCATGCAGCTCCTGCAGGATTTCAAATCAGAAATGAACCTCAGTACCTTGAAAAACAGTATTAAATGAGAGTGACAGTGAGCAGCAGAGTAGCCACTTACCTCCAGACTTTGAATCCCATCTCTTCTGTGTAAGTTGCATGTTTTCCTATGTTTGCACACGTTTCCTATGTTTTCAACGGGCTATCAGGTGAATGTGTGTGCTTAAGTAGCTCTTAGGGAGTGTATGTTCCTGGTGATGTAATGAAAGTGCAGAGAGCTGCATACCTTGTACCATGTGTTTCCTGTGAAACGCCACAGACTGACCACAAACCTACAGCATTTGGATAGAAATTTGTGGTATGAATACATCAGTGTAGAATGTAGGCAAAGAGAATTCTATGCCTGTGCTGTGTAATGGCAGCTAAATGGAGAGAATGTTGAACTTAAGGACTCGATCCAGGCGATTAAAGGACTTTGATGATGTCGATTCCATGGGAGGGACAGGGTGACTTTCAGCTGCTTTGTTTGACTTTGCACAAAAAGGAAAAGTACCACTCCTGATTGCTCAGGTGACAGAAAGAAAATGGGATATCAAGCCTCCTGCTGCAGAAAGGGTGGAACAGAGCACAGCTATATAACACAAGGGAGAGAGAAGGGGGAAAACCCCTTTTGTTCCTTTGTTTTTTTGACAGTTCATTTTGTCAATAAAACTTCGTGCTAAGCTTTTCTATTATTTTATTGCTGAATATTTGGAATCCAGCCTTGAATTTGGAGATCCTGCCTCTGACTAATTCCCAATAGTGACCCACCTCCCACTGTTTTAGTGAACAAGCATTCGTGACTAGCTGTACATCTGGCTAATGCACTGTAAAACTGCACTTGATGCAAGTCAGCTTTCAATGGCAAGAGTCTGTTAATTACAGTTCAATATGAACGACGTGATTTCAACGCATATCTCATAATGTGTGAGAATGTTTAAAATATCAATATTCTGCCACTTACTCACTGAGGGCAAAAAGACAAATGCCCTTTCATGACATTTGGCAAATCTTGTTTTTCTGATCCGGTAATGGTAGCAATTCAAACTTGTGAACATCTTTCAAATACCATCAAAATATACTTGGCAAGCAAAAAGATTTCTTCAAGAGACGTCATGATTACTGTTTTTGTGGTTTAGACAATATTAGCCATACTTATCACGCGTCGCGTGATTCATTCGGTGTACCAGTATAATGCACCAAAATGTTTTGTCATTTTTAATATTATTCTTTGGCATACTCTGGACTCTGTTAATCATTTTCTGCCTTATTCCATATTATTCTAAATTCCGTATTCCAATGATTTTTAAAATAATACTGCCATTGTGAAATGGGTCTCACGCAACAATCTTGATTTATTTGAGCAGACGATGCTAATCCAGATAAACTGCTGCGTACACTCTGTGGCCTGCTATTGTCCCCAGGAAAATTGACTTTTTTTCATACTTGCTATGTCTTCTGTGGAAGAGCAAATGTAGCCAAAGAGGAAGCTTGTAGATGCTGCTTATGGAAGACCATGTCCGCTTTGAAATAACAGACCTCCGGTGCCCATTATGTCCGGGCCAGAGTGATAATTTTATGGTTTTGACCCGCTCCGCGAGTCTCTGAGTGCGCAGGTTGCTTGTCCTTGGTGTGGAAATTGGTTGTTTTTCTTTGGATGTGTCTTCAGCCAGAGCAAATGAACGAAAACCGCTTCACTTTTCCCAGAATTTTTGCGAAAGAAAAAAGCACAATCAACTTTTTTTTTTTTTTTTTTTTTGTGAAAGTAACATTTGTTTTAATTTTTGTAGAAATCATGTTAAATCCATCTATGTTTTATTGCATGGGTTTATAAAATGCATCATCTTTCAATCTGCAATTAAATTAGATTAGCCAATAAAATGCTATTCTTATAGCAGTTATTTTATGGACTAGGTTGTGAAACACTTATATGGAGGATGTTGTCGCTAAATCTAAGCAAGCAGCAATCAGAAAATCTACTTGATAGAAATCCTCTGTGCATTCACCCAACTTCCTTAAACTTTCTGCTTCAGGGTAATGGAGAGCCGGGAGCCTCTCTGAGGAAGTGCTGAGCAGAAAGCAGAAAGCCCATCATAAGGCATTCATTCCCTGCCAAATAAGCTCAGCGCATGCACTCGGACTATAGTGCTACCCACGGAGCCACTATGCTCACCTGCAACGTGTCACAATTTAACCAATCACCATCAAGTCTAAGAAGCCATGTTCAAAAACAGAAGCTTATTTACGGTGCTATTTGTCTGAAGTCTCTCAAGATGTCTTCACTTTGAAAACTTTGGATTTGAATTAATTGAACTAGTACTTGAGCTGATTATGTGTTAGAGGCTGCAATTTTAGTGGATGTGCCATTATCTAAAAGGTAAAAAATGATGTTGATCTGTACAAGAATGTCTTTATTCAAATATTCAAAACATTGCAAATGACATGACAGATTAGCTATATAGAAGCAAAACGTAGGGCTAAGGGCTAGATGGTGTTAATTTCCCCCCCTGTTAAAATCCCAACAAAATTTTACTATTTTCTCAGTACAAACTATACGAGTTAGGTACTGTTCTATTTTTGATGTTTTAGGAAAATTAATGTTCTGCCTTCTGATGTTTTGAACTAAATTGCTGTCATCCCACACAATTAGACACACATCTTCTGCTCATCAGCGTTTAGATGCACGCCTGTTAAGCGTCAGGCATTAGCATATTTAGCGGATAGGCACTAATGTTAGATCTCACAGACAGGCGGGCAGTGTTTTGCTTCTTAAAGCTTTTTTTATATGGGTCAGCTTGACTCCTCTGGCATGGTGCTCCCGGATGTACATTTATTTATAAATATATTTTCATTATGGGGATGCATTATAAGATCAGACACAACAGAACTTGCAATCTGTGATTTTTAAGCATCAATCCTAATTATATAGATGCCAAAAATATGAAAATGAGACCAAAGACGCAGTCAAAATTGCTGAAAACCACTTATGGTATTTAACATTGCTTTTCCCGTGCAAAGTATGATGAACAGCGATGGTGAGATTCACCGTCAGCTGTCAGACGTACCAGCAGGAGTAGCCGTGCGAGTCGCACACTCACGTGCGTTTCTGAGGCAGTGCTACCGCAGCGCTGCTCCAGTAAATGATGATGAGAGCATAGTCCCCAGGGTACCATGTTTCTGTCACCCTGTCTGAGTGAGTCACCGCTGAGTTCCAGTAAAGGCCACCGTATCATTGTCACACACACACACACACACACACACACTTCACAGCATCAATTAGAACCTTCGAGGCCAGGATTGAATGGGGATTCACTGATGGTTTGGTTTGTGTCGAAACATTCTGATTGCAATAAAATATATATCATTTTCCTAGAAAAATGATCTTTTTCATTTGGTTCTGTTCTTTCAGATTTTTCCACAATATGAGATCACCTTAAAAGAGAATGTATAAAATAATAAAAAAGCCAGCTCTCTCTGGGATATTTTTCAGTTATTACTATGGAATAAGATGTGAAGCAACTCCATATGGGCATATATTGAAATTTCTTTTTCCCCCAGCTGTTAAATTGAGAAGTACGTTTTGGGACAATGTGCTCTTAAATTGAGAAGATAAAAAAGATCTTAGTGTGCAGATCAAATACAGAAACTGTGCAAACCAAAGAAACATTCTGTATGCATTCAAAGAAACACTTGGCTAAAATTACATGGTTTAAAATGCTACTCTGGTAATTACAGGCGAGTATGACCTGAAGCGATCAACAGGCAGGGAGAAGTTTCTAGTCAAAACCCTCTTTTAAAGTCCAGACCAGCTTTTTGGTATTTTTCTATTTTGTTTGCCGCACTGCATTTTTTTCCTGCATTTTTTTTGCCCAGGTCTGTGTCTGTCTTGCACTGATTGCACGGCCGGGCTCATCAATGGTAATAGAGCACTGGAGAATTATGCAAGGGTTCACAGTCGTGCTTCCTGCAGTTGAATTTGATTTCCGTGCCAATGAAATCTATGTGTAGCATAGACAAACATATTACGCTGAGATATTCAGTGAATCGTCTTACCCTCTTGGCACTTCAATGTTGACATGTCATTCACGAGTACAGAAAATAAATATATAGAATGTATGCAGACTGAATATGTAAAAAAGTATTTGATTTAAATATTTCTATTACAGGGCATATTGGGAGACTTGCGCCTATTCTGTGGTAATTATGCTTTTTATGAACAGCTTTGCCTGTGAAAGAATATCAAGCAGAAGTAACTAAAATTAATCAGATGTTGGTTTTACATTATGGCGTTATTGTGAATTTCTCCATTTTAGTTGGGTCAGATAATCATTGGAAAATAGTATGTCAATTTTATGGTTACATTAGTTGTGACAAAAGCTTGATACTTCATGGAAAAATTTACATTTTAAGTTTTACAGAATGTATTATAAACTTTCTTTTTATAGGAATTACTGACTGTTAGTAGTTGATGCCACTTTTCCTGTAACATGAACATGACAAATCAGAGCCGATATAGGAATCAAACCCACAACCTGGCAGTGTAAGATCACTCCGCCAGCCAATAATGATACTGTATGTAGTTCTTTAAGCACATAAATATCTCCATGCACGAGTTATGCAGGTTTATTTACAATAAAGATTTTATCTTTATCTGGGTTTGTCTTTGGGAAAGATGCATTTGGGGGAAAATCATGGTAGTGGAGTAAGGAGCAGGCTGTTCTCTGAGTCAGTGTTTCCGGACCCGATCCTCGAAGGGACCCAAACCTCGAAGGGACCCGATCCTCAAAGGGCCCCGATCCTCAAAGGGCCCCGATCCTCGAAGGGACCCGATCCTCAAAGGGACCCAAACCTCGAAGGGACCCAAACCTCGAAGGGACCCGATCCTCAAAGGGACCCGATCCTCAAAGGGCCCCGATCCTCGAAGGGACCCGATCCTCAAAGGGACCCAAACCTCGAAGGGACCCGATCCTCGAAGGGACCCGATCCTCAAAGGGCCCCGATCCTCAAAGGGCCCCAATCCTCGAAGGGACCCGATCCTCGAAGGGCCCCGATCCTCAAAGGGCCCCGATCCTCTAAGG
>JAODKF010000038.1:14436930-14454347 GCA_026779585.1 Mormyrus proboscirostris | reverse complement strand
TGTGTGTGTGTGTGTGTGTGTGTCTCTTGTGAGGGGTGTACCCCAACCTTGTGCACTGTGCTGTGTGTGTGTGTGTGTGTGTGTGTGTGTGTGTGTGTGTGTCTCTTGTGAGGGGTGTACCCCAACCTTGTGCACTGTGCTGTTTTGTATCAGCCTTTGACTTGCTATCCTGACCGTACGGGTTTGGAAGGCTTATGGATGAAGAAGTTGAGGGTTCATTCATCCAGCAGGAGTGGAGCTACACTAGTGGCCAAAATTGTGGAATTTGCTTCCAGTTTTTCTTGATTTCAGAACTTTATTCCAGTTACTCCAGTTATGTACTTAATGTTTGTAAACAGTCAAAGAATATCATACTGTACATTGGACCAGTGTATGATATTCTTTGACTGTTTACAAACATTACCGCTAATATTCATGTAGTAATTTTGAAAGTTTAATGCCAAAAATGCTATGTGTTTCCACAATTTTGGCCACTAGTGCAAACTGCACAGAAACGTTAATTTTTATATATTTTGTAAATGAACAAACATTCATTACAGTATGATTCAGGTATTTGTAGTCATATTAATTATTAGCTTTGGTATTTCAGTATCGAGCAGTTAAGTTTATCTAAAACAGAATGCTGAGGATGGACTCTGACACCCAGTTTAGTTATTTCTGCTTTTAACAGATGGTCTTTCTGCTTGGGACTTTCACCTTCAACCTCTTGGTCTGGTCCAGAAGCCACTTTATTACTTGTTGTCCTTAAGACTGGAAAGTGTGTCTCTCAGCGTTTTGTTTAAGGGGCAGTCCATTCTGTCTGAGATTCAGGTAGAGCTTAAATTACTTACTTAAATTGCAATTCCTACAAGAAGAGAAGTGTATGCGTGTGTGTGGACTTTGGTCACAACCGTCATCAAGGAACTAATTACACGTTACCGGGCAGATAAACCCCCGCTGTAAATGTGATTTTTGTGTAGATATTAAAATGCAACCATTGCTAATAGCTTGCAGAAGTGACACCTCTATTTTGAGAAATGTGTGGCTTCAGCTTAGTTTTTGATAAGCAAAAATGACCTTTTTTTTTTGGTAAATCAGTTAAATGAGATACAACAAGGACAGAATGAAGAGCTTGCATAAATTGAGGCCCACAGGAACAAGTCTTAAGTACCCCTAATTTAGGATAGTGTAAAACAATTAAAATGAACTTCACCTAATTAACAGATTTACAGTCCCTTTGGTGTTCCTGAATTTGTCCTGCTAAAGTTTTATTTATTTATCTTTTGACATACTTTGTATTTTACAGAATATCCTGGTGTTAAATCCCAGAGTGAAGAATCATGCTATCATCTGTTCGACAACCTCAAAGAAAACGGAAAAGAAGCTTTGGAAGAGAAACCCAGAGAAAGGCTGCAATGTAAGTGTCTCGTCTTTTTGATTTTTTTTTTCATGCTTGTACAAGCATCAAACGGGACCTTTTTCCTCTTCTAAAACACTATGGATATTTATATAGATCATTAAAATCAATTGAGGTTCTCTTTTGTTGCAGAACATTAAGTTATCCTTATAAGGCTTACATTACTGACAGTTACTGTACTACCAATTTAATATCGGTAACTGACATAACTTTTCAAAGCACAACTACTGTATAACATTCATGTATATAGAAAAATGAAAGATTTATAAGTAAAAATTTTAAATGAATTATAAGCAGATCACAATATGGACACAGCAGGACCATTAATATCACAATGTATGTCATTTAAGGTTGTCGCTTGAATGCTCTATCAACGGATCCTTTTTTCCCTCCGTAATTGTTGTTCTGGAGCATGCTGTTTAGGGTGTACTGATCATGCGTGCTGCTTGAGGACGTGCACATGAAGGAAACTGGAGTCTACACAGCAATACCTATTTGGAATTGACTTGTATATATTTAAATTGGATATTCATGTTAACTGATTTGACATTCTGTTGGTTTATCCTGATTGGATGATATGTAACAAAATAGCTTTGATATGAACATTTTTTGACAGTTACATTATGCAGTAAAAATGCAACAGCCAGGAATTATTTATAGAACAGAGCACACTGCAGTTAAAACCGAAATTTAATTTATTGCCGTGCACTTGCATCTTAAAATGCAAAATCGCTTTGACAAGGTTTATGTTCTATATCATACGTGACTTTCTTACGTTCAGAGTACATTCTAAGGACGATTAGTGAACGGAGGGGAAATTATTTTCAAGCTGTTAACTCACAGTTTTAAAAAAAAAATCACCTACCTTTCTCAAAAACGCGTATTGTGTCATGGATGAGGACCATTTAATGAGTGTGCCAGGTTTATATCTCACTATTGAGGAGATATTGATCAAGTAAAACAAGGAACAAATGATCCATTCAATCATTTTGATATATAAGTAAATGAATCATGTCTAAAGGAATAAGGCAATGCGAAGACAGATTGCTCATTAAAAGTTTTGCATGTTGAAGAGAGGGTTGTCTTTATAACAAATATCGCAACATCAGAATAAAATAAACTAAACACATTCTTCACAGTGTGTAGCCCTGACACAAACCAATGTGGGTAATTTTTGACCTTATTTTATCCCATTAATCATTAACTTAAAAAGTATTTAAAGAACATGGTTTGCTTTATACATATATTTATACACACTTTTTAGTTCCTTTTTAGAATAGCCAAATTATAGAGTGAAAGGTAGCCTTGTATGGAATTCAGTGTCGATGGTGAATGGAGTTCACAAGAGCAGCTACTGGGTGACAAGACAAGAGCTCAAGTGGTTCCTCTTCGGTTCCCACACATGGATTGCAAAGAATTGCGGTATTTAAGCATAATTCAGCATACAGAGGATTTCAGCCTATAAATAGAGTTTGCGGCGCAGATTGGTTTTTGTACCATAAGTGTTCCGTGCCGAGGGAGAAAGAGGGTATCGAATGAATTATGTTAAAGTCTCACCAAATTTGCATGCTTTTCAGCGTACGAGTGTATATACCGAGTGTTTTATGTATAGTCAGCTAACTGTATTTACAAAGTGAGGTAATATCCTGAATGGGCTGGGAAATAGGAAATGACATGCACATTAATTTTGCATTGTGGTTGCAGCGAGCAGATCTTCTTAAGTCAGTTAAGTGTGTCCGGCACTAAATTGTATTAGTTGCATTTGTATTTCCATCTAACCTTGTCTCTTAGCTGGTGGGGGGTTGGGGACGGGGATGGGGAATTGTCATATCACAGTGTTAATAGTGCTTACTTGAAATTAAAATCTCACAAACGTCTAAGTAAGATTTCAGCATCAATTAACTTTATTAAATTAACTTAAAATTTATTTAAAATCATGACTTTTAGAAATACATTTTTTTCTTTAGTATTTCATTAACTAGTTGTGTACAATAGTGAACAATAGTTAAAACATATTTAAATGTATAAAACTAAATATAAATTAAAATTTGTAAATAAAACGCATATGAATGCGAAGATGAATTTTACATTTTATGAAATGTACTCACATATGTCCCTATCTTTTTGTGTTGAACACAAACACAGCTGAAGAACCAATAAAGTACTCTAGAAAATACATTTTAACGTTACGACATAAAACCTATATTTGAAGCCTCAGGCTACTTTCGTTGTACATTTTTCTTTCTCAGAAAGGAAAAAGCATTTTGCTTAGGTCTACATTGGTAAACTCCGAGTGTCTTACTTCTGTTTTGCTTTATTCTTCACCTTATACTTGTATGAAAATGTTTGCCTTTCAAAAAAATTTATTTCTTATTCCAGAATCTGTGAGTATAATTAACTTTACTATGCAATGGGTATGAGCAAATGTTGATATTTTTGGTGATAATCTTCAGATCAAATAACCTCCTTTTGTATTAAATGATTTGGGATTAAGAGCATACATACCTAGTAATGTTGCATTATTGTAATTTTTAAGAACCAAAGAAAATTTTACCTGACCAGTCGAATGGAATGTGTGGTTTTATTGTGACTGTTTGGAATTTAACTAGCAAAAAGGATATTTTTGGGCCCTCACTCTGTGTTCTGCGGGGGGTGGGGGCAACTCTGCACTAATTATGAGTGTGTCAATAACAACAGACGTTTTTCCATCCTGACACTTACTCCTGTGTTAGGAAATTGATAAGAGCATTACCATGGCAACAGCATGCCGAACAAAGGAGGGACTTTTCTCTGACCCGCAAGTTCACAACGCCATTTTTGATTAATCACAAAGCCACCTGATTTGCACGAGTGTTTTCCATAGGCTGGAAAAAAAGAGATTTCCACATTGTTTGTGATTTCCACAGTTTAGTGACCAAAAATAAATAAAGAAAATCTTGACCTTACCAGACGCTACATTTTTTTTTTTTTTTATGACAGACCTGCATGGAACTGGAGAACGATTTTGATGACATCAAACACACGACTCTGAGTGAGCGAGGAGCCCTGCGAGAGGCGATGAGGTATGACAGGGTCACCATGGAAACAGTCAAAGATTCGGCAAAAAAAAAACCTCATTCTTCGTTTTTGAGGAACATATTAGTTTATTGCAGCGTTCAGCTTCACTCTCAGTGGTCCGTTCCCGTGGCCTTACTTTTGAGGCCATGGAGGCGGTAAAGCGCCGTAAAGCCCTTCAGTGTTTATTTTGCCTTTAAAATTCTCTCACAGCTCATCCTGAAGAGGTCTTTTATGCCTTGACACATATATGTATGCATTAATTGTACAGGTGTTTTATTTTCTGTTTGCTTTTGTTAATTGGTAACTTGTGGCACTTGCGTTTGTTGCAAGCCATACAATATTTGATTTTGTACAAGTCAAAAGGTAGTGACTCGCACACAGATCGTATATTACTACAATTTAGATATCTTGACCTCCAGTCACATAAAAATGGATACTCCTTGCATTAAGTATTTGCCTGATATGGATGACTGTTATTGTGCAATTGATTTGTGATGTACTGTCATTTTGAGATTAAACAGTCAATTAATTTAGTATTAATATAAAAGTTATTCTATCATGTTCTCTAATAACATATTGCTGTATTAGGCAAAGAAGGTCTCTAATTTAAAGATCATTCTCTTGCATATACATTCAAGATTTGGTAATTCTTTACTTTGATTGCACCTTCATAATACCTTTTATAATGCCTATATAGAACAATCGGTGCACCTTAATGAGGCATAAATAGATCATTCATAAGCAGCACGCAAGTATACAGTACATTGACATCCTAACATACCTTAACAGCTGCGGTTTACATTATACAGTAATGTATATATGTTATAATTTTGTAATCATAAAGTGTTTGTCATTCATTTGCTTATATGCTGCTTATGAATGTTCTATGGACGCATTACAAAGGTGTAGTGAATATAAAACCTCACCCAAAATTTTCAGCATTTAATTTTGTTAAAAGAACTGTAGATATGTAAAAGGTGAACTCCTTCTGGTGGTTAACATCACATGTCTTTGCTTTCATGGCTGTGGAACATATTGTGGTTAGAATGTGGTATATTTTTCAGCTTTGCATCTGAAAGGATGTTGCACTTTGTTTAAAATCTCAGCCTATGATTTTTACGAACCTGCGAACACCACCGTGATTCCATTGGTATACCACAGTGTGTGACAGCTACAGTAAGTCAGGAGTGTTTGTTTTCAATCAGTGAAATTGATGGTGAGTTGTCAGTTGGCTTCCAGTATCGCAATGTCAGAGTTTGAGAGAACAGGCAGTGAACAGCTTTTGTTGGTACTTCGATTCCGGGTTTAGTTGAAGAAAGTCGCAGTTTGTTTATGCTTGCATTGATTATTGAAGGTGGTGAGTTAAGGATTTTGCATATTATGTAGGTAAATATCTGGTGTTTGCGGTATCAAGATAAATGGTCACATGTTTAAGTTTGCAGAGAACGGAAATATCCTCTCAATGCCATTTGCCGGCTTAGCTTTATTTGAAAAATGTTGACAATTCTGTGTTTATTTTTGCTAGATTGCAATAGAAAATGTTACCTTTCTTTTTTTAATTGGTGTATTGCTAAGAATCTATCTATGAATCTTGAGTTATATAAAGCACTACCGCTAAGGGGCTGATCTTTTTCATAGGTATAAGAGTTTTGTTTGTTTTTTAATAGAATAGGATTACAACACCTGCATGTTAATTAATGTGATCTTTATCTGAAATCTAGGCATCTTAAACAGGAATATGTCATTGGCGACAGACAAACATAATCAAAATAATTAGCTGGATATTTATTATGAGTGATCGTTAGCTATTTTCCAGACTTTTGAAGATTTCATAAAAGACACATATCTTCCTAACATGTATGTGTAAAAAATGGACACCTTGTGCCAAGCAAATTAAAGATACACGAAAACCAACCACCCTGAAGCCTGCATGGCGAAAATGGAGATCCATTAACATTCAACTGATTTAATTCCTTTGTAGCTGACCCCCCACTGAGCTGTGCAACAAATTTGATGAAAGAATTGGATTCCCCCACCAAAAAAAAGCTAATAGCGTTGGACATCAAAGTCCGAACAGCAAGCCTTTATCTGCAAATGATCATAAGAAGGTTTAAGCTTTATGGTCTAATGCTCAGGAGCTAAGAAGTGGTGTGACTCTGACAATCAGAATCCTTATTTGCCTTGGAATGGAAAGTAGAAAGTATATACTGTGATTTATGAGCAAATAATTATGCAATATAGCTAGTGACATACTCATGGCACACAAGGGGCTTAAACATATTCTGGTATTTCCCTTAACATATGAAATATTCACTATTCCCTTAGTAACAATATCAGCTTTTTTGTATCAATATGGCGCTAGTTAAAGGAAACTTTTCTTCCGCAGGAATGAATGTGTTCTCCCTGAATGAAAGGTTGTTTCCGGTATGTTCCCGGTGGCTGATTTCCTCAAGGCTTTTTGCTTCAGCTGTATTACTCATATTATTTTTTCAGCCTTTTGTAAGTATCGGTGATCTGCATAGCGAATTGCTATAGATCTTTCTTGAAGCTCAATATCTGATGAAAAAATTAAGAGGGAAGGTCAGCACTTGTACAGGATGTGATAAACTGATTTTTTATTTGTTTTGCGATGCAATGCTATGTAAATTGTATGGCTATTTAGTGCCATTGTATGAGAATGATTTTTGAAGATGTGGGTGTAACGGTGTGTCACTGATAAGCATTTTAGATATTTACAGTACAAATAAATTCCCTGGAAAAGAAGCAAAACAGTTTTTTCTTAAGCATGTTTTGTTCTGTGATGATTATTTTTCCCTTTATTCTTAATTGGGTAACTTGGTCATAATTACTCTCAGCTTAGTAATAATGCAGTATATAGTGTATGGAGAGCAGCCAACCATATGATTAAAAACACAGAGAACCACCAGTCAAATATTAGCATATTCTGCAGTGTGTGTCAGCACTGCATGCATGTTGTATCATGTGACTCCGTGACACCATGGAAACACTGCTGACACTGTGAAGCCGCAGCCCTTTTCACATCGTTTATCACCGGCAAATGCTGTATAAAAATGTAGGGTGAGGGAATGAATGTTTCATCATTGGCTGGTGCGAAACGCTGACCTGCGCTTGACAAGGGCAAAGAGGGGCTGGCAGGCGACACGGTGAGACAGTGCGGGGGCCTCAAAGGAAAGGCCATCAATCCGGGAGTGTGCTAATGAATGCCGTGGCATGTCCGGCGCGGCCTGGAAAGATGCTGCATATTCCTGTCCATGTCCTAATCAACTGGGCCGACCATCAGAATGAGGGAGTAGGGGCAGATGCCGCGGCCTGACCGGATGGATGGCGGCCTGCCTGGATGGATGGCGGCCTGACCGGATGGATGGCGGCCTTCCCTTAAACTTGGGTCTCCTTGATGGAGGTGCTCGTGGCTATTTATTCATTTTTTTAAGCAACGATTTTGCGGTGCGTTTGCCTCTTTAAGCCCTTCTCTGATTTGAGAGACTCACCGGAGGAACAGAGGAGCCGAAGGAGCATCATTGATTGGCCCCGGCTGCCCTTGTCGCCGGGCATTGACCTTCGTTTCTGGGCGGTTACATCTGAGGATAAATCCTCATTAGATTAAGAAAAAATATAAGTATTTTGTATAATCGTTTGCATTATTCTCATAAATATTTGTATTGTATTTGATTTTTACCACGATCGTTAAATAGGATGTTAAAAACATGTAAAAGCCTTTAATAAGAGTGGCACAGATGGTGTGTTTTGTAATTTACCTCTGTGCAGACTGTTGTGTGTATGGTTAGCATAATTCTCCCTAATGCTGCTCTCTGCTGTCCTCTGCAGGTAACTGTTCTGATCATTTGTTGCACTCCGTGTTACTATTTGCACTCAAATGGTTTGTTTACAGGAATACAGTCCCTGCATGTAGTGGCCTGTATGAATATTAAAATGTTATGATTATATTCTCAGAAGAGGAACTTTTTCTTTTCTTTTCTTTTCTTTTCTTTTTTTTTTTTTTTTTTTTTTTTTTTTTTTTTTTTTTTTTGCTTTTTGATGCAAATTCCATGATCTGGGAATGGTTTCACAAATACGTAGAACCGGTCAAAAATACTTGCAGTTTTTGTGTGACGTGTAAGACATTGCTGAATAAACAGTTTGTCGTGATCTTAAAGTCAAATTTCATCTTAAAGGGTAATGAAATACTTATTAATATGATCATTATTAAATTGTCAAGGTGAAAGCAGTGAAAGTGATTTGTCAAAGCAGTAGCGTGATGAACGCTACTCTTGCATTAAGAACAGAGCAAAAGAAGGATGCCACTCATTTGAGATGCCTTTGGTACAGTATAGGCAGCCTTTATACCATCACAAGCACGGCTGTATATCTGCTCGCAGTTTGCCTGCACTGCATGTGGAATGTTGTTGTGTTGCAGTCAGGGTTTGTTGAGTGGAGCTGTTGGGGTGATTGTGCTGTAACCGCAGTGGACTTGAAGGGCATCTCTTTAACCTTCTCCATCTGCCTGTGCTGATAGCACCATGCATTGTCCGTGTTTGCATGCTGCTGTTTGCTGTCCCTCTTGGGCCCTGTGTTGGCTTCCATACGAGGAAAGCTCTAGGGATTCCTGTGGAAACCGCCAAACATGGCATGAAGCTCTTCTCCTTGCCTGGATTCCCCATGTCTCTTATTATATTTGGTGTCCACAGTGAACATCTCCATCATTATTCTTTTTTGGTTTATTTTTTCCTTTTCTTTTTGGCAATTTTGGCAATTTTGCAATTATGCTATACCTACACAGCATATGTGATCCTTGTTAGAATGCACTTACATTTTAGTGTGTGTGAGTGATATATAGTGAGTGATATATTTATATATATTGCCAATACCGTTGCAATCTATTGTTGCACAGTAATATCCCTTATTTGGTAAACAGGCAAACTCTACCTGCAAAGTGATGGCACCCAAGTTTAACCCCAGTGGTCTGGAAATATTACACAGTGTTGCCCAATTTTGTCACCCAAAATAATTTTTAAATTATTAATCTTATATTGAAAGCTATAACAGGGTGTATAAATTATACAATAACAGTCAGATGGAAGTTATACTATATACAGTACACCTCGCTAATGAGCTTTAATGCCAGTTTTTGGCTTTATAAACTGTCATTAATTAGCTACTTTAGCTATGTTCAGTATTAATTTATGGTTGCACTTTACAACAAAAATAAATAAATAAATTACCAACAGTTTGGTGTTAAATTATCAATGCTGGAACTTGGGTTGCTGTAAATCCTTGATCTGGAGGTTCGATAAGCTGCAGCCGTTTGTGGAAAGATCCTCCCCTAGTTACTGACTGCTAGTGGTTGGTCTTCTGCATGGCAGGTAAAATTACATCCACGTTTACTAATGATGAGGCAGAGAGGGAAAGACTGACCCTTGAGGCACAAATTGATACACATTACTTTAATATGACTTTGACAGGTCTCTATTTCTTCTGCCTTTGAGCCAATGGCACCATAAGGATTGATAAAAAGATTGTGGTGGCTTACAATTGTAAAGGCCAAGAAGTGAAACTAAAGGGACAACTGTCAGAAGATTGCAAGATATCTTTGACAGTTTTAACAAGAGATGTTTCTGTGCTATAACTGCATCTCAGTGCTGCCTCATTTCTGCTCTCTGCGGCCAGGAACTGGTGAGAAATGGCATTTCGTCTGGATTATTTGAGGTAGAGAGTAAAATCGCAGATGTGGCCATCAGTCAAAAAACTCTTTATGACTCTGAGACTCTACTTTAAATGTCTTTTTTGTTTCTGAAGTACGAGAATCTTTTTTAATGGATCCCAGTCTCAGAATTTTAATTTTTGTGTATATTTTACAGAAATATATATTTACTATATGAGTATAGTGTCCTGTATTCACTGTTGAGAATTAACTGTATTTCATGACATTTCCACCCAGATGAAATCTGAAAATTGATACGTAATGTGGTGAGATTTCTTTTTGCCACTAAGATTCTTCCCGTGTCTTTTTATTGTTTTCCAATAAAACTTCTTGGTTGTGTCCTTTTTTTTTTTTTTTTTGAAAAATTTTGGAGTAATTTATATTCCCGTTTTTGCCGTTTCAAGTGAATGCTGTGAATTTAATTTGCTTGTACATTTTTTTTTTTAATTCCGCAGTGTAAGTGTTAATTGTTGATTTGGCAATGTAATTCCTTCTTCCTCACGCTGACAATGACAATGAAAATGATATATTAGCAATTCTGATTAAGGAATGACCTTTACGGCTAATTTGTTGTTCTCATCAAAAGTCACTGCTTTCTTTCAAATTGCGTTGCCTTTGCATGTTAAGAATATTACGATTATAATGGGATATTATCAGTTGATTTTAACACTTTCAGATGCTGTTAGTGCAAATGGCTCAATCAGTAGCCATTATTTTAATAGTCTTTTTAAAGCTGCGTCCCAGTAAGACACCTTTGACAGCACATTTAACCTTCTGCATACATGATGGCATTTGTAAAGGAAAGTTTTAATTGTTTTAAACACATAGAATTGTATGCCTTATATAGATCGTTATGATGATTGATAGCTGATTTTGAAGTCTTCCTTTTTTGCGTCGATCTGAAAGAACGAATAAATAAATACAAAATTGGCTTTGGCAGCTGGAAATAGTTATTTCGGCTATTAGCATTAAGACAACATGGTTGACTAAGGTCTTCCTGTTTGGGCAACCGCTGTGGATCTTCACAAAGGTTCTGTTTTACCGTGGCTGTTTGAATGCATAGGCATTGAAAAAACATGAATTACGTAATTAGGCAGACGTGCGCACAAAGGGTTTGTATCGCCCCGGAATATCACAAAGTGTGTGAAATGCCTCATTCATAGATGGGAGGCGGGAAGCCGTAGAGCTGCTTTGTGCGAACACTCAGGGAAATAAGTCATATAGTAACTTGATTTTATTATGCGCCGGAAACCACAGGTGTCGCTCCGAAGGTGCAGAGCTCAGAAATGTCCTTTTGTGAGGGTGCTCTGTGAGCCTGCCTGAATTACTGTGACCCAGGGCAATTCCTGAACAAATAAGACTGCCTTTGTGTCCGCATTATTTTCTGTTGACATTTACCATGCACTTGGACGGCTGGCCAGGGAGATGAATGAGAGTCTAAAATGTAGCTGTATCATCCTGTGGTGTTAATGTTACCTTGAGAGGAAAAAGCAGGGGGAAAAAATCTTTCCAATATAAAGCCAACATTAGCTTGATATGATGGAACGGTAAACAGGTTATTTTCCTTTTGGGTTCTTTGTGATCTTCCCCATCAGGTTTCTGTAAATCTTTAATTGTTCTTCACTCAGAATCTTACAGACTAGGTTTTCTATGCATAGGGTTTTTATTGTATGATGTTTGTGTGTTTGATCTCTTTTCTTACAATTAATGTTTTGTTCTTTTCCCATTAGTTCTAAGCCTCTTAATACAAGTTTGTATTTAGTTCCTGAATCTTAATTGTTTTTATTATTTTCTTTTAATAAAACACCACCATACAGTATTATCTGTTTCATATTCAATGTATTGTTTCATCTATATTGATAAATATTCATTTTAGTTTAAATTGAACGGAGCTAGCTAGAATGCTTTGGATGTGCGTGTAGGACACACCATCAATATATGTTTAGAATTGTTGTAAAATTATTTAACTGATCCTATATTTCAATTATTGCTGTAAAACCAGAACTATCACTGGTATATGTTGAGGGTGCGTACGGATAGTAATCAGGATCCACGTTTGATGAAAAAGTGCAACGGTTAATTCACTGGAATCAGTATTTGAATAGTCACATATTATACTAATTTATATGATGGTGTGGCAACAGGATGCAAGTGCTGGATAGTTTAGGGTTTTATACTGATGAAACAAAACTTTGTTGTCGTGGTTGCGTATGATATTTGGTATTTTGTAATAAAGTATTTATAGTTTTGTGATCACATCCAAGCTTAAAACAAATTTTAAATTTCTCTGTAAATGGTTCATCTCATTTATTTTTTTGCAACTTTCTGAACTGTGCCTCTCCTGCCTTGCCCGCTGCTGCTTTTGTTTGGCTCGGTAAGCTGGAGTGCACTTTGGTTATTTATTTTTTTCCTTTTTTTCTCCTAATGCAATTGCTGCAATGTAATAAAATAAACCAGCAAGGCTGGAGGCGACCTAAGGCTGAGATCCAGATCCAAAGGTTTTAAGCTCTAGTGACAGCAAGGGGGATGCATCAGTTCTAAAAAAGAAAACTGAGCAAAGGGTATTACTACTGTACGCAGTTTAAATACAGATCTTTATATTCCTGCGAAGCTTAGATTCAGCAGTGCAACAGGACTGAACATTTACATCTAAGTAGTGGCTGAAATTTTTGATGAGTACAAACTTAGTAGATTGAGTTTGAGTAGATTGTGTTTGTGTGTGCATTTACTGCTTTATTTACGGTAAGTTCGGACGCACATTATTTGAAACATGTCTGACTTATTTATTTTTATCTCTTCCTGTGATATTAATCACACTGAGCCTGGAGAAGAGACAGGCTCCTGGATTATACCTCAGGAGCATTTAACTTAACTTTTGCATTGTGTGCTCATTCCCCATGTTGCAGCGGTGGCTGTTCCGCTAGATGGGATGATGCAATATCCATTATGCTGTGGGCAAGGGATAATTTATTGTCAAATACAAAAATAGGTCAACACTAATGTCACTTGATGATCAACCACCCAGATTTAATAAAACATCTTGCGGGTGTGCTTTCCCGTGCGGCCGCTGCTGTTGCAGTGGTAGCTGCCGCACCTCGCGACTCCTGTAATTACCCCTCTGTCAGGGTGATAAGTGGTATTAATGGGAGCCACGTGCACTTTAGTCCGCAGTGAGCTTGGAGAATTGCGAGACGGTATTATTACAGGAGGCTGGCTGCACTGGCCCTTTCTTCTCCATCTCTTTTTCTCTCTTGGTACTTGGTACGCCATTTCAGTACATACCTCTTCCTTGCATTAGCACAAGCTCGACTGTCCTTTAATTATTTTCTGTGGCAAAAGCACGTTTGTCCAGTTTGCTCTCTTGGAACTTTATGTATCCGTAAAGTCTTTTTAGAATGCACGTGTTCGTACAGTTATATCTGCGTGTTTGCCAGGCGGGAAACGTCCAGTATTACATGAGCTTGGTGGTGAAGTGAATCACTGAAATAAATACATGTATTTTCTTATTTTATTTTTAGGTGTCTCAAATGTGCGGATGCACCATGTCAGAAAAGCTGCCCAACCAATCTGGACATTAAATCCTTCATTAGTTGCATTGCTAACAAGGTAAGATGTCTGTATATTTATTTATTTATTTTTATTTATTTTTTGCTTGTTTGTTTGTTTGTCTGTTTTAATTGCTTTTGTTATCTTGATTCTGGAAGCAACTACACAATTTTTTATACGATGCAAACTGATATCCTGGAATCCTAAAGTTGCTATTAATTGCCATTTAATATCATCTATTGCTGTAGCTCATGATACAACACATGCTCTTTTTCTGTGAATGAGGTACACAGTACCAAGTGTAACATGTCCCCATTGCCATCTAACCATGATCTGTATTTTTGAATAAAACTTATTTCTAGCACATGGCCTCACTGCACAAATGAATGATTTGAATTTCTTAGTGAAAGCAGAATGGCAGACCTTCTCAGTTTAAAAATTGTACGCAGGACATGTTTTTAGAAACTGGTTTTATAATATTATCTCTGGCAAATTTACCAAAATAAGTAAATGATGATTCTGATACTTTATGTATGTTAAGTATTTTAAGCAATTTTCTAAATTAATTCTTTTCAACAGGCCTATAATAATTAATATATTTCTTGAAAATTAAAGAATTAAACTTAATGTAAAAATTAGATTTAAATAACAGTACCGTTTAACTTTCTCTTTGAACTGCTTGGTATTGCGTAAAGGAGTGTTACCATCAAGACTAATTATTTTTCAAACTGAAAATAGATTACCACTCTGATATTGCATATTTGAATTTAATCACAATTATGCTTAAGACATAAAATATGACTTTCTTCTGAACTCAAGGTTTTAAAACAACAAAAAAGCTGCACTCGTCTTCACTAAAGTCCATTTTCAAGTTGTTTTGTTTTGCCAGGATAATCAGAGTAGACATGCACCAATTATATAGACTTTCTAATTAAATAGCCAGAAAGGCTTAATGGTTTTACTTTAATGAAGTACGACACAACTAATGGTCAGCTGAAACTCTGAAACAGGTCTTATCTGTTTAAATAGTCAATGTAACCTTTTCTATTCAAAGGGCATGTCAATTAAATCACACTGCTTTAGACATTAGACAAAATTCTGAACTTCTGTATACAAGTTCTCAGTGTTTCTTACGAAATTTAATTTTTTTATAAAATTAAGTTGAAATAGTCGTCCAGTAATAAACCACAGCAAGAACAACTTTGAAGATTATATTTTAGAAGAGAAACATTTAAGAAAATTAATTCCTATTATTACTATTAAGGTGCTGTTTTCTTTATTGAAATCAGCCATTGATTGATTGTATTTCAGAGCTTGTATGTGTTACTTTATTGCTGTTGTAATTTTTTTTTTTCCTGTGACCCATTCGGTCCTCATATATAAATATAAACGCAGTGTGCAGTGTGCAGTGTGCAGTGCATTGACCAGGTAACGGTAAACACTTATGTGTGAACAGGGGCATTAAATGACAATGTTCAGAACAAATAAAATGTAGAAATTTGTTGGAGGGCATAATGATAGCATACGTGACAATGAAAGTAACCTTCAGCTTTTTCTCTGCTATGGCCATTGAATGGCCGTCCTGTAAAAATACTAGAAGGCCTCAGTTATCATTATCCTAGGAGTGCTTGTTACAATGTTTCGTTGAAAACTAAATTGAAAAATCCAGCAGCCTCTCCGCCCGCTATTTGCCATCCAGAAGTCAAGTTAGGCACTGATTTCAGAAATGAAAGGGAGGGTGGCGGCTGTAATCTTTCTGAATTCTTGCTGGTAATCAGCTGTTAGATAAATGCGGGCTTCACTGTTTTTGGAGCCATCAGTGACAGTGAGACATGTTTTGCCTCCCAGCTCAAAATTTAAGCTCTTATGCAACAGTGGTACTTAAACCCCTTCTTCAAATAAATGGAGTGTGTCAACTATTTCACAAAGGAAAAAATATGTATGGAGCACTTCCGTCTGAGTAGTCTAAATATTAATATGGCATCAGAGCAGAGGAGTCATCACGAGAACACTGTAACTGCAACCTCAAATGAAAAATACATGCCATGAAAATGAAATTTTTAGCATTTTCCAGTTTCAGTCTGCATGATGATGTTACCTCGCTGAATCACAGATACAAAACACTACATTAGCTTTTATCTAACTTTTTTTTGTTCGTCTTTATTTATTGTGTATTTTTTTTTTGAGAAAGCAGGGTGAGGCAGTTCCAATTGAGGTTAAGGGCCACGGTTGGGGGTCCAAGAGTGACTCTGGGCTTCAAACTGGTGAACTTCTGATTATAGGCATAGCACCGTAACCCACTGAGTCACACACTGCCCCTCCAAACATGTTGTTATTGCCAAATCAAATGAATAAGCTATGGTATGATGATGTGTTCCACCTCACAAAGGCCTTGGACTTAAGAACTGGTATGGAGCTGCTCTCTGTGACACCTTGGTAACGAGAAGCATCTTCAGTCAGGGTGCCGCTGTTATTGGACAGATGTATTGAATTGAAAGAAATAGCCGACAAATGTCAAAAGCCGCCCCTCTGCATGAAATGGGCTGCAGTTTTGCTCAGTGCCACCTTTCACGGAAGACGTGGAATTAGATTAAGTCTTAAGCCGCAGATATACTTAGGCTGTACTTTGAGCTGCCAGTTTGTAACTCTGATGCTAAAGTGTTATTCTGCTTAAAAAACATCTCCATGCCCAGTTAGGCTTGAAAGGGAAGAAATTGTGCCAAAGTTCTATAATCATTTTTGAAATCTTCCTTAGCACCCTAACTTGTACGGAGTTGGTTCTTTGTATCCGGAATCATTCAGGGCCTTTGAGGATCTCTGATAATCCCTTGTGTGTTCCTGTGTGCTGTTCTCGTTCATTTGCATCGGGCACATGTGTCTGTTGCAGAACTACTACGGTGCAGCAAAGGCCATCCTGTCGGACAACCCGTTGGGGCTTACATGCGGCATGGTGTGTCCCACGTCTGACCTCTGCGTGGGGGGCTGCAATCTCTACGCCTCGGAGGAAGGTCCCATTAACATCGGTGGTCTGCAGCAGTTTGCCGTGGAGGTAGGTCTATATCTCCCCGTGGTTGCATCAGCCTCTTTGAACTATACCTTCTCCTTTACCGCTGTGGTTCTACATGTTTTTTTGAATCTGGGAAGTCACAGACCTGTCGTTTGCATTCACCGTGTTGTGTATCCTTCCTGAGAGTTCACACAAGCTGCTGGATTGTCAGTTTAAACCTCGTTAGCTTTTTCTGTCCCGCTCAACAGCAACTCCCTGCACACTTTGGCAGTGATAACTCCGCTCCTCTCCGTTAGGTTCACGTAAGCCATGATGGAGTGGCGCTCCCTCATATCCGAATCGCATTAATGTCGCCCCCGAACCCCCCGCAATGGCAGCCTCTGCCGCTCAGACTCATGGCGTCTGTCAGGCCGCACCATTACAGTCATAATTCTCCCTTATTTTATCACACAGGCCGTCTCCTGCTATGATAAATGTCAGATTTACCATTAGGAATACAAGCTTACACAAAATGAGGGGAAAGGGGGAAAAATGACTTATGGTGGATGTCAAAGTCACCAGGCATCAGAGAAGAGAATGTGAGTGTTTGTCTAAAACAAACACGAGATGTGAAATCAAAGGAAATTCACTTTGTGTCATAAATAATAAATAAATACATGCATGCATACATACATAGAGAGTGGGAAATAGAT
>JAODKF010000038.1:14387711-14397803 GCA_026779585.1 Mormyrus proboscirostris | reverse complement strand
ATAGTGTTGGAAATAACTGGTTAATTTTTGTCTCTTTCTTTAGTTTACTGTATGTTATTGTGATCCATCGTTGAAACGGACAACCTGAGGATGAACACAGTGTGTCTGTATGGTAGTTTGTGAGTCGGAAGTATTCAGGGTTATTACCATTAAATACGCAGCTTAATGAATGTGGAGGTGTGACACGGATGAATGGCGTTGTTGTGAAATCATCCCGGCAGCTGAATGTTCAGGAAGATGATGATCTGTTATCTCGATGCATTCGGGTGAATGTCACGAGTCGTCTTCCTATGAAAGGGAGCGTGTAGGCCACATTTTTTAGTGTTAGCCTGAGATGAACAGATGCGTTGTCGACTTCAACTGACTGTGTAGAAAAGGAAATAAATTCGGTTTATAATGTGTATTCCTGAATTAACAGAAAAAATAAAGCAAAAAATAAATGAATTACAATAAGACCAAAATAAATTAACCTATTTGTTGAAAATATATGAATGGGCTCATAAATGTGATTTCTTACAGATAAACAGCAAGCAGGAATAGAAAATGGAAGTGACACTTTTCAAAATACATAGTAAAACTCTAAACTATAAAAAATGTATATTAATAAAATAACTACTGCAGTGTTGTGCAGCATATCATACACAACAATAACAGCACAGCAGCATTCGAGGCCATGAGCTCCGACGGCCGGCATCACAATCACATTTTTCACATTGTCAAAGCACTCGATACAGCAGTGTGTGTCCTTTGCTGTGTGATGTTCTACCTCTGCTCAGCCACAGTGACACTGGAGCCAGCAGGTGTTCGCTAAGACGATTCCTGATGTCTCCCGATAACCAGCCACCAGCAAACACACCATCCTATGCCATCTGACACACTGCAGACCTGGAGCAGATATAAGCATCATGTGTCCTCACAGGCCACTCGGTCACAATGTCTATAAAATGTCCTTGATGGTTGCATATCAGCCTTTTTGACAGGTGCAGGTGGGATTCAACAGGCTGCGAATATGAATAGGGCTGAGGGTTCCATCCACTGCACCTTCAGTGCCAGGTTTGCCTCAATGGCATGAAAACCAAGTGTAGTGTCAATCAGGGTATCCCCTCCAGCTGGAACCTGTGTGTAGTTGTGCACATGGTGCAAAAGAAATGTGATCAATACATGCAGACATCTGGACGCAGCACTTTTGCTGAGGCCATGTGCATCACCAGTAGTCTACAAGTGTCCACCGGTGGCATAAAAACAGAGAACTATCAGAAGCTGCATGGTGGACTGAGGGCAAAATTCCGGTGTGTTCCTCTTTTCAGTTTATCCTGCGCCAGACCAAGGAGGCTCATTATGTCAGCCCAGGTCAACCTGCATTTCCGTCTGAATTGTTAATTACTGAGATGGTCCAGGGGTTCAGGTTCTTCCTTCCTGCACAGTCCTGTCTCACATGAGTGGTACTATTCTCTGCCATTGTTGGTCATGAGGGGTGATTCACTTTCCAATTCAAAGGATGTGACTGAACACATAGCAAGTTTCATTGGTTAGCTTATTATGTACCAGGTTTGTTCAGAATTTATTAATTGTGCACCATTCAATTCATGAATTGGAATTTGAATTGAATTGACTATGCCCTGTAAGTTGTTGAATTACAATTTTAACTGGAATGACAGGAAGAAGAACTTTCCTTTGAATTTCTTTGAACTGAAATTAATAATCACACAACACAGTAATATAATATCCAGCAAAACAGATAATTATATAATAGATTTTCTTTCTAGATGGTAGATGTATATATATGTACTAGTGAGTGAAGTGTATTTTATACTTGCACAATTGTAAGTTTAGTTTGTGTGATTGTTTTAACCTATTATGACAATATATTTGGTTTATGTCCTTTTCCATGTATATGGTTCTGATAAGGTTACTTGTATGATTGTATGAAGTTCTCATTCACCATGACACACAAAATGAGTAAAATTATGTGTACTATACGTGACACTTGTGGCGTTTTGTCATTCTGAATAACAGTGACATGCAGACTTAAAGCCAGGTGCTTGAAATAACATAAATTGTCGTGATTGTGGGGTGGGGTTGTATTCTGTTTGTTAACATCCACACTAAAATATTAAGCTGTGTTGTAACAGCTGCGAATGCACCATACTCTTTTATGAATGTACAATAGATCAATTTTAATTCTTCTTTTTTTATATTCAAATTTGAATTGCAATTCTACACACTGTTTTTAACCAATTTTATGAATTGAATTGAATTTGAATTTCAAGATCATTCTCAATTCACTTCTCAATGGTGCACAACCCTGCTACTCAAATGGCATAGAAGTGTTAGAACAGCAAGCTGTTTTTGCACTAATTTATAAGTTATAAGTTTTATATTGCAACGTTGGCCTTTTATTAGTATGATATTGCCAACAACGTTATTATTATGTTTTCCGAAAAGGAACATCAGTTTGTTTTGTGATTTATTTCAGGTGAATCTCTATGTTCCTGCAACAGGACTGCAGGCAAAAGTTCAAAGAGCAACGTAGAAAATTACAACTGGTTCAGAGCATGATTATGAGCAAGATTATATGAATTTATTATAAACTACTTTAGTTATGAAGGGAGTTGAGAAACACTTGTTAATTAATAATCGTAAGTGCTATATAACAAACTACTTAGCCATAAAGCTTTTGGGAAAACCCACCCCAGAATTTTTGCAAAAAAAGTAGCATGTTTCTATTTGTACGAAAGATTTACAAATGGAATGTTCCTGAAAATGATGGAGAATTTCTCTAGGCAGGTCACCCTTCACTCCTTTTCGTGCAAAATTCAGATTTACTTGAGGTATGTTTACAGCCACAGATCGAATCCTGGGGCTGTATGTGTTATTTCCTTTGTCGTTTTTTTGTCACTTGTTTTGAAAATCTCCCCCAGCACTGAAAAGTGTCAGTTTTCCATGGTTGTTCATGTGTTTGCGTGTTTTACCATTTGCCATTTAATCGCTTGCAAATGTTTTTGTTTTTTTCATTTACCAGTTTTTTTTTTTTTTTGTTTTCATCCTTTTACTACATTCAAAGCTTTTCTGAGCTATAATTATGAATCATTGTCCTTTCCGCATTACAATGTTCTTACAACAAGTCAAACAAAACAGTGAAAGGAAACGGAAACTCAGAGTTCAGTTTTTCTGTGAAATTTCTCTCAGTTGTCTTTTTATTCTTGAAAAAATAAACAAAAAGAGCATTTTCCAAAAAAAAAAAAACATAAAAGGCTGCTGTTGTGGGGCATGATGTATGAAACACACAAATAAGGCATAATTACTGCTAATTAGTTTTCCTTTTTTGCCTATTCCCAGAAAGAATTTCTAAATGTTATGAAGTTAATGTGCTATTGTCTTAATTGTTTTAATGGGATAATCCCTGATTAAAATGTGTATTTTCTTAATTGCTAGGTACTAATGGTCCATGATGGTTCCGTAGACTAAAGTGCCATCTTGCTTCAGGTTTCATGCCTTTATTGATGTCTTCAAACCTCAGAAAGTTTCTCAGGAAGTTTTATGTGTGCGTTATTAAAATTCTGCGTTAAAAAATAGTCTGGTATGAATGTGATATCACATTCCACAGCACAGTTGGGGAAATGCTATTTAAAAACTGGCATTCTGTTTTAATTCTCCAAGGAATCACGCATACACTGTAGCAGGAGATTAAGCATATTGCTGCATGTAGCGTAAGTCAGGTTCCTTTTTAAAAATGCACGTCCGTTTTTTTGTTTGATGTAAACGGAGTGACCTTGCGATGCGTTGGCGTTCCTGCTCCGCGCCCAGCCAAAGCCGTTAGCGGGTTTAGTCAGAATGCCATGCCCAGCACTCTGCCAGCCGTCTGCTCTGTTTACATCACGAGTCCACGGCAGACCGGTCACAGCTGCTGAGAAAAGGAAGAAAAAAAAAAAAAACAGCTTCAAAACCGTTACACTCCACGAGAATCCAGCCGCCGTCGGAGCCCGTGTCCGTTTGGCAGAATGTCCATTGAGAAAGCGATAGCCGGTTAGCCGGGCGTTGGAGCGTGTTGTACGCTTCTTAGCGCCAAGGGAGCGATCCATCACGAAATGAGACATGGCTAGGTCCAGTAATCTCTGATGTTTCCTCAGGTGAGAAGATGCTCATGTACTGTCAGAAAGCCTTATGTTACAGGAATACCACAAAACAAATATTTATAAGCACTGTGGATTTTTTAATTATGAATGTAACTGTGACATTTTTTGTAATAAATGCAGGTGTCCCTTTGAACACTGTGAAATTTAATTTTGTCATGGATTGTGTTTCGAAGGACTTACTGCTGTATGTGATTAAACATACAGCTTCAGTGCCTACAGAAAAATAACAATATTGAGTTTATGTCATGTATTTTCGTAAATTATGACCATAATATTCTTTTTACAGTGTTTTACAGTTAATAATTATTAATTATTGAGTAACATGCTCAGTTAAAGGTTTCATTACCTCAGATAACATCCAATTAATAACCAAAGCAGCAAAGCCATCTATGTGTTCTGCTCCAAAGACATATTAAGGGCACATAATTAGACATGTTTAGTATAATGGCTTGGATTTTTCTGCTCGAGAAAATAATGGGAACTGCTCCACATATGCTGAACGTGAGGAAAATTGTATTATTTTGTTCATGTCATTTTCCCCCAGGATTTGGTCACCAATGTCTCCCCGAGAATTGTCCGTGGGACGACCTCAGGTCACTTGTTTGGCCCAGGACAAGGCTCCTTCCTCAATATCGAGCTCATCAGCGAGAAGACGGCCGCTTACTGGTGCCAGAGTGTGAAAGAACTCAAAGCAGACTTCCCTAATAATGTAAGTCGTTAGTGGTGCTTGTCGGGTTTAATGATTGAAAGCTCCTCTCTGAGGAGTATTTCCTTTCTTTATTTTAATCAGTATTTGGCTAATAGCCACACATTACATATGATTTCTGTGTCTCTAATTTTGTTTATATTATCTGCTTCCGGAAATCAATAAGCCACTTGCGTGGAATTGCAAGCATGCGCATGAAAAGGGTTGAGGGTTGGAATCTGCTCTCCTCCACTCTGCAGGCGTGTCTGGGGTTTGCGTGCAGTGACACGGGTTTCCTGCAGGTAATCTGCTTTCTTCCATCAGTCCAAAGACATGCAGTTAGATTAATTGGCATCTCTAAAGGAGCATTTCTAATGCAGTTGTGAAGCAGGCGACAGGGGCCTTTTACGGTTACCATGAGTGGCTGGAATGCAGTGCGCAGTCAGAAGGTGGGGGGCTTTGTGGTCGCTCAGCCCTTTCTCGGGGGCTCTCCCCGGTGATGCTGAGAGAGGACGCTTTATTTAGTTGTGACGATTCCGCTGAACTTCTCTCCCCGCCGGTCTGGACGCTGTTCGGTGACAGGACTCCGCGCAAGGGCACATTTTCAAAAATAACATGGCGTTCATCCTTGAACTTTTAGTAGGGATTTAATAAAGTCCTTATTGTGCAGTGTGTGTAAATTTATACACACACAACAGACTTCAGGATGTGAATAATAATTTTAAATTTAAAAGTTTATTTTTGTGACTTGAAAATTATTCACATATAAAAAGTACAATTTTCAATTTCATTTCAATGTGATCATTTTTACTTTAACTAAACTTTTGAATATTTATGACTTCATCCATCCGGGCATCTATCCATCCATCCAGTCATCCATTTTCAAAATCCGCTTACGACCTCTTAGGTTTGCAGTGATCCAGAATCTAGCAACAGAAACACAAAAGCTGGGGAAACCTATTTCAGGTGACAGCGGGCAGTTTCAGGGCGCTCTCTCATGCACACACATGTGCATTTCTGTCTTTGTGGAGACCGTCCATTCATTTCAACGGGCAAAACTGTAATACTAACAGTGACGACCTTAACCCATAACACAATAGCCTTAACCAAACAATAATATAATAATAAGTACATCACACACACACACACAGACGCACAGACATGCGGATTTACGCATTAATGGCATAGCACTGTCCCTAGGTAACCTAAGCCACATGTCTTTGGATTGTGGGAGGAATGCGGCAAATCGCCTGAGGAAACCCCAGTAAAAAGCCTGAAATTAAGCAGCCCTTGCTGATTATGCTCGATAGCGTGTGTGCAATGCCTGCCATGCGCTTGTATAAACACGCATTCAGCGTACTGCACATGCTGAAATGCCTGGAGAAACTCTTCTGAGGTGAGCGTCACGCAAGCAGAGGGTGGGCTGCGGCCAGGTCTGTGATTCCCCTTCCCGCTTTTGTCAACAAGAGGCAGTGGGCGGGGTCAGTGTGCCTTGTTACGCGACACGTCCGAGTCCCCGGGTCTGCGGATTCGTCATTGCACGCGCTCAGTATCAAAGCCCGCCTTTCGCGCTGATCTCTGAGAAATAAATAAATATCAGACACGCAAGGCCAGAGATGACTTGTTAACGATATTCATAAAAAATGTGAAAAGAATATAGAAATAAATCCTTATCGCTGAAATTTTATTAGTTGGCTTTGTAGGTCATGGCTGGCTGCTGTTTCATTGATTTCTTTTATCACTCTGTAGATGTATTTCATTACTTCTGCACGAAAACTGTGTTTTTCTAGAGAGAACGCTTCATCCCAAAATTTTAATATGCCCGTGTCAGCAAAGATTGACAGTTATCAAGCAGTCAGTATCTTGGAGACGCAACGCTCTGTAGATGAGAGGAGATGATGCCTGTTACTTCTGTAGTCTTATGAAATTAATAAAAGAGCTTTGGCTCACATGACCCCCCTCTTGTGCTGAGTAGACTTCATAGCCGGTGTGAGTCATATTTGTTCATTTGTTTCTTCTATATTTTGATTTAGGGCTTTTTTAAGGTGTTTTCCTCCAGTTCAGGTGGACATACCATTAAATGCTATAGTCAAGTCCCACTGGTTATATTAAAATAACTAACATGTTCAGCGTAAATCGCTAAAATGTATATATATATAATGTGTAAATAATATATATAGAAGATCATATACTCATATACTGAATTGTTCTGAATTGTAACTGTATTATTCAAAATAAAAGTCACGATTAGGTCATTAATATACATCAATAAAGTAGTCTTACACAGGGTGTGATTTCCATCAGCCTTCAAAATACTATCACGGAAGGACATGTTCTTTGGGAAATGGACTTCTCAAGAGGCGGTAGCAGCACCTGTACGCGTGGTGGCTGATAATGGTGAGCGAGATGTTAAAAGTGCAGCGTGCCGCTGTCCTACAAAGCTTGTTTCTGGATATGAGCGACCCCGGCCATCTGCAGAGGTCAGGTTTTAGCCTGGCACGACTTCACGCCGCCTCTGACATTAATATCGTGAACGCCACCACGTCTGTCCCGTGCGCACATGACCAGCGCATATTTGTGATAAATGCCAGGGGGGACAGACAGGACCGTTTCCACCAGTTTAGTGTGGTTTCTAACATGAGCTTTGAAGGAATGATGTCATTTTCCCCCCTGCCCATGACTGGCACAATTCACTTTCAAGCATTTAGCATTTTCACAAACATCAATGGATAATTGACAGGCTGTACTTTTGTAACCCTGACACAACTGACCGAAATGATTTGAAAGTCAATATTTAACTCTTCCATGTAAATGCTCTCTCTCTCTCTCTATATATATATATATATATATATATATATATATATGGACACTGCTTTTACAGTAAATGGTTTCCATGGTGGAACCATATTCCCTTTTATTATGTGGCAATTAAATTAAGCAATTAAATTCAGTCCAAAAGCAATGAAGACACAGCATTGATTAAAATGTGAGAACATGTTCACTCATTGTGGATGTTGTTCACCCAATGATTTAACTGCATTTAGCTGAAGTGCATATAATAACAGCAGCTAATTTTACATTGTTAAACAAATGTTATCATATATATTAAAAACAGAAAATTGATCTTAAGCAGAAGCTTAAACCTCTCTAATGACTTTAAAAATGGAACTTAGAATATATTTGCCACTGTTTTTTGTATGACTTTACTGCCTGTTACTATACAGTTTGTTGCTTTATTATTATTATTATTATTATTATTATTATTATTGTTGTTGTTGTTGTTATTATTAGTTTATGTTTTAAACTTTTGTTCTCATTGGAGTCAGTTTAGAAAACAAAATATAATAATCCATCCATCCATATTCTAATCATGAAATATATCAGATTCTGATGGCTTTTGCTTTGTACTGTTTCTTGTTTTATTTTGCAAGACCGTTTATTCAACTTACACATCCTCAAATGAACAGGCCAAAAGCACACATTCCCAGCTCCCAGTCTGCGAATCGTCATCCATATTACTGCCTCATGTTATTCTGTTGCTGTACTCTGTATTCATAATTTAATAGCTGGCCTTCTGCTATGTTTTTATGTCTGTACTATAAAAGTGCAGACTGTCATCTGTGTTTCCAGATTGTGCCCATAATCATCTTCTGTATGCTTCGTTTGTGTCTCTTATTCTGAATTTTTTTATTGGGTTCTTTCACTCTTGCATCATAGGGGATTTGGAACTGAAATCTAGTGCTGGAAAGGACAGAATCTTATGCATCTATGAAGCCATTAACTTTTTACAAATATCTAGAAGTTAAATACATGTATACAAGTAACCTCTTCGATTTATATGGAAATACTACAGTTTTGAGTGACACATTAAACTAAGATTTGATTGATGCTTAATGCAGATTTGAGTTTTCCTAACATATTTCTCTGGTAATTATAAGCACTTTCCTTTGGAGGGTGAAATATTCACATATATTCATATAGAATGTTTTTATTTACACCTACAGAATGGAAAGGTGGCAAAGTTAACCATGAAATATACCAGTGAACCACGGGAATAGCATTAAATCTCTTTGTCTTCCCATTAGAGTGTCTGTAGGATGGTTTTGTAAGCAGATGTTTATCAGGGTGGCGAGCTTTAATTAGAACAGACTTCAGGTTGAGTATGTGCCATTAGGAACATATATTTACTGGATAGAATAATCCTTTTTGTCGCAACCCTGATGCTGACATTTCTTCATGGCAAATATTTGCATTATTATATTGCAGTCGATTGTTTATGTTCAGGTTCAAAAGACAATAACTGGAGAATATTTTTCTATTTCCTGTTTTTATGGGCCAATTACAGCACATCCGGTGGAGAGAAGGGAAAATAATACAGGCTAATCCAGCAATACCATAAGGACACTTAGCTAATGCCATCCCTCTATTGTGTTTATTGTTTTAATAATGCTTTCACGCCAGGGGATTTGTCTTTATCCCGTAAATTATAAATATTGATTTTGTGACTTTGAGCAAAGGCGGACGGGGCCACCGCTTTTAAAGATGGGATAATAGCTTTCAGATCCATTCTGTAGCGTGTTGAAACAGGAATTGGGCCGTAAAAGCGTCTGTTTGCGAAGATGGACTCTGCAGCCAGAGCTGTGCGGGAGCCGGGATTATCAGGCCACTTTAACTCTCTGCATTTTCGCAGGTGGTGATCGCAAGCATCATGTGCGGCTTCAACAAGGCGGACTGGACGGAGCTCGCCAAGATGGCGGAAGTAGGTTCAGTATTGTTGTTGTTGCTGTCATCATAAATATTTATTGTTTATAATATAACTATAATGTCATTACTATTAACATTTATTATTAATAGTATTTATAGTAATAATCATTTTTATAGTCAATAAAGAAATATTTTTTATTTTTCCTTTCTCCTAAATTGTTCGATATTCTGTTTTAAGTTTACAGTTTACAGTAGTTCTGTAAATTCTTCTTACACATTCCAGCAGACTTTGTAGCTTTTCTTCCTTTTGGGGGAATGGTTTTGTGTTAAAATTGTTTAGAATTAATGTTGCTAAGGGACTAGCTTCTAAACCCACCCCCCCAACCCCATTTTGTAAAGCTGTCACGTATCACACATACCGTACAACCAAAGCTTATCCTGACACTCTCTCTTTCACCACACCTGGAGTTCATCCCTACTGTGCGCACCTGCCTACCCCGTGGTGGGGGGGGGGGGGGGGGGGGGGGGGGGGGGGGGGGGGGGGGGGGGGGGGGGGGGGGGGGGGGG
>JAODKF010000038.1:14337717-14358164 GCA_026779585.1 Mormyrus proboscirostris | reverse complement strand
TGGAAACATGGCAGGAAGCTGGAAGGTCGCCAGTGATAGGTCATAGTAACAGGGCAAGAAGCTGGAATGTCGCCAGTGATAGGTCATGGAAACATGGCAGGAAGCTGGAAGGTCGCCAGTGATAGGTCATAGTAACAGGGCAAGAAGCTGGAATGTCGCCAGTGATAGGTCATGGAAACATGGCAGGAAGCTGGAAGGTCGCCAGTGATAGGTCATAGTAACAGGGCAAGAAGCTGGAATGTCGCCAGTAATAGGTCATGGTAACAGGGCAGTGAAGCTGCAAACTGTGATGCACATTGTGCAAATGTACCTTGGACAAATGCAAAATAAAGCTCTTTACTTGAAGGGACACAAATTCCTAGCAGTAACTCAGTTACTACTGAAGTACAAATCATGATTAAATCATGAAGAAATATAGTTGCTACTTAAGATGAAATATGCATCATGATTCACTAATGATGACCAAACAGGACATCAGTATAACGTCATTAGTTCACTAAGATTTATAGAATTAACAGATATACTGACACGTATAGTAACTGCTTGGGATAAATGATGTGTCATAATCCATTAACATTAACCTGAGATCAGTATTTTACATATGTTATTCATTACTTGTTCTTTCAGTGGTTCCTTCAGTAGTTCACAAAAGCTTACAGGATTAACAGGTATATATTACTAGCTTGAGTTGTGACAACGTGACAATTCATTACTGATAAAGAAACATGACATCAATTTGTAACTAACCCTTGTGGTTAATTAGTACATAAGTAATAACACAGGTAAATTATTTGTGTCCCATGAAATAAAGTGCTATCAGCATTGTTTAATTTTTTATGGTGCAGGATCTGAACAGGATCTGAGGCCAGTAGTTTGTTGCGAATGGTCTCCATACCTGTGTAACTTCTAACGAGCTAGATGGCCCTGTGTGGAGTCACAGTTAAATCGCACTGTGGACTCATGGGAGTTGTAGTTTTTAATGGATGATTTAGTGTGTACTGTAGCTGTCAGCAGAGCGGTGCTTCGTACCGCGCTGAGCAGAGTGCCTCCCTAACATTCACAGCGCCACTGAAATCGTCCAATAAGAACAAGTGGTTCCCGGGAGACGTGGGACCTTGTGTTAGGCATGCGTTGTGGTGACTTAGATACAGAATTACTGAGGTAAAATATTGTTTGTTGCGAGAAGCATCCCCGCTTGCTCGATTTAATTGATCACACAGCAGAATAAGCTGGGTCGCTAGGCAGCCACCTAGGACAGAAATGTCAGGCTTGCTCCTGGATAGCTCATTCCAAAAATAATATAAGCAGGTAATTCACATTAATGACATATCCATTTGTATGTATATCGAATTACAATAAGAAATGACAGAAAAATATGTCTTATTTAAGACCTAGCCAATTTAATTATTAATAGCATTATTTATAGATTTTTTTTCTCTTTAATTGGGGATGACCCCAACTGAAGACACTTAAACACTCTTTCTTATTCCTAATCAGCTTTCCTTTGTAGGAACTTTTAAATTATAAAACAATATAAAATAGAACACATTTCCTGTATCCCTACTTCACAATACAATATGCCAATTATATCAGTGCATAGTTCCAAACACAGTATTCTGAATCTCAGAAAATAGTCACAATTAAAAGATACTGATTAAATTATTATTGTTATTATTATTATTGTTAATAATAATAATAATAATAATAATAATAATAATAATAATAATAATATTGTTGTTATTTATGAGGAACATGCCAGAGATTCTGAGTGCATTTGCTGTTACTGTTTGTTAATTTTAACTGGACTGCAGTGTTTTCTATGGCCCTGTGACAACCTCAGCGGACGGCTGGGAGCGTATCGCATGGCATTATGGGAAGGAGCATGTTCAAATGGGGGTGTTTGGGTATAGTTGAGAGGATATGCTTGTTCTGCAGGTAGTTTCAGGTGAAATACAGCTCTGAGTGGACTTCAGAGGTACCGGGGGGAGGGGAATGGCCCGCAGTGCTTCCTACCGTGTGTAACCCGTGACTCGGTCTTGACCTCGGGCCACACTGAACGAGAGGTGTTTCTTCCGCCCCAGGAGGCCCACGGCAGGCAGATCACTGCTCAGGCTGTACCTTTACTGTTCTGTGCCTTGCTGTGCCGAGGCCTGGCAGGGATGCTGAGGTAATGAGGCCTTCAGTGTGGCCAGCTTGTTTCTGTACTGGGGGGGGCAGCACTCATTGTTGTCCTGGGATAGAAGAAAGAGATGACCGTGAGCTCTGTAAGCGGCACGGATGTCATGCCTCTCTCCTCAGATGAATGTTAGTAAATCATATTGACATCTGTAATGCAAAATATTCTCATTCTTCCTCCTTTTCTTTTTATTCTTGCCCTCTTATTATTATTGTTGTTGTGCAGTGTGCAAACTGTACATGTTGGGTCTGTGTGGGTTTCCACTGACGACTCACAGTCCAAACTTGCAGTTAGGTGAATTGGTGTCCCGTGGTGGACTGCGGTCCCGTGCAGGATGTGCCGCTTCGTGTCCCGTGATGGACTGCAGTCTTGTGATTTCTGAAGGCTGCAGGCTCACCACAGCCCTGTACTAGATACGTAATTTTGGATGACAGATAGATTGTTATTATTATTGCTATTATTGTTATTATTATTTATCATCATCACCACCACTAGAGAAATTCAGCTTAACTGCCTTGCTAATGGGTACTGTACAATCATTATGTTAGCAAATAAAATTTCATCAGGAGTATTTGTGGGCAATAGAAAACTTTTTTATTGTTTTTTATGCACATAAATTACGTGAGAGGGAATTTAACGATTCCATTCATTGTGAGGTGGTAAACTGTATTGACATACAGTACAGTTGTACTCTGCTGACACTGCTGCTTCATTCAGCTCCCTACACACCAGCCTGTGATTGGCTGCATTCAAAACCCACCTGCAGCACACAAGCACATGACTGTTCCTTCTGAGGTGTCCCATTGGACAACGTTAACAATGTGAACAGCCAATCAGGGCTAAAGAAGAAAAACTAGGGAAAAAATTGGGTGAGACAGCTTTATATATCGACATCCCTATTGCATTATTTTCAGTAATTGCTAGTTAGGAGAATGGCAGCTTATCCACAGTTACATGTATGACGGGTATGTATGACACGTATGTATGTATGGCATGTATGTATGACACGTATGTATGTATGACACGTATGTATGTATGACATATGTATGTATGACACGTATGTATGGCATGTATGTATGACACGTATGTATGTGTGGCATGTATGTATGACACATATGTATGTATGGCATGTATGTATGACACATATGTATGTATGGCATGTATGTATGACACGTATGTATGACATGTATGTGTGTATGGCATGTATGTATGACGTATGTATGACACGTATGTATGGCACGTATGTATGTATGGCATGTATGTATGTATGACACATATGTATGTATGGTATGTATGACACGTATGTATGTATGACACATATGTATGTATGACACGTATGTATGTATGACACGTATGTATGGCATGTATGTATGACACGTATGTATGGCATGTATGTATGACACGTATGTATGACACGTATGTATGTATGGCATGTATGTATGACACGTATGTATGTATGACACGTATGTATGTATGGCACGTATGTATGGCACATATGTATGTATGGCATGTATGTATGACACGTATGTATGACATGTATGTGTGTATGGCATGTATGTATGACATGTATGTATGACACGTATGTATGTATGACACGTATGTATGGCATGTATGTATGACACGTATGTATGTATGGCATGTATGACATGTACGTATGTATGGCATGCATGTATGTATGGCATGTATGTATGTATGACATGTATGTATGTATGACATGTATGTATGTATGGCATGCATGTATGTATGGCATGTATGTATGTATGACACTCTCAGCGTCAGAGAAATAACAAAACCTGAACCTTGGGTGGTGCCATCAGTGTTCAGACACAGTAACTAAAAACGTTAAGCCGTCTCTTTAAAAAAATAAAGCTACTTACTCCTTTTTCTTCCTGGTAATAACATGACAGCAAAAATAATAATATGCTACGAGGCTACATAATAATAATTTGCCAAATGTAGTTCATTCCTGTTTATAATTTATGCAGCATTGCTCAGCGTCATTCATCAAAGCACCGATGCTGTTTACTAACTGCAGCTCTTGGGAGAAAGCAGTGGTCAGGGCATCGTGTATCATTGTTAAACCCTGTCGCCTCTGCTGTCCCCTGGTAAACCAGGCAGCCGGATGCTCTTTTCAGATGCCCATCATACTCGACGCTCACGCGGGTATTAGCTCCCAGCACTTAGGTAAAGATGCCCTTTCCAGCCGGGAACGGCTCAAAAAAATAAAAATAAATAAACAGCTGCGTTTGCCTCATCACTCGGAGGTGCTGCTGTTTTGAAGATTCTTGGCTGGCGTGAGAGGAGAGCCCTTTCCCTCGATGGCATTTTTGAATGACAGTGACATCTAACTTTTGAATTGGCAGCAGCACAGGCTTGTGCCGTTGGCCCATTGCTACGATAGAGCGGAACCTTTTAGCTTTATTTATTTATTTGTTCATTTGTTTATTTTATCATATTTTCAGGACAGGCATCAGGTGGCATTCAGTCAAGAACTCAGTTGGGTTGGGGGTGGGGGGATATTCGTTGTCATATATAAATACCCACAGCTCAGTGCAAATCGATAATGGAAAACCCGAACAAGACCAAATACAGTATTAGGCACTTTATGGGTATATAACAGTTGCTTGGGAAATGAAAAACTTATTTTTTATTTTTTAATCTCATTATTCATTTAATATGCAGCCACGGAAAAAATTAAGACACCACGGCACAATTTTTTGTCTTCATTTCTCAATTCTCAGTGTATGGGCATGTGTCTGTGATTTTTTGTAAGCTTCAGTCAGGTTCTTCTCTGTTTTTTCCTTTCTTTATGGGACTTCAGTCCTGTTCCTAGTTGCCTGATACACACTGTCCTAGCCGTGCACCTGTACTTAATGAATCCCACTCCTTTTAAAGGTCACTTGATGTCACCCTACTATTCATGAGAAACTGTCAGATAAGTTGACGGTCATCTCTGGCAATCAAAATTCACTTCCCCCACTTTACCTGGCTGGTTTCTGGTCATTCCCAGTGTCTCTTGCTTTGAATTGTTCTTGTGTCTTGGAAATTTTAAGCCTGGAAGCAGCCTGTTGCTCAGCATAGCCTTCTGCCAGCAGAACCACGATTGAAGTAGGATTTAAAAATTCAGATTTAAAAATACAGAGTCTCCAAATTTTTTCTGCAGCTCTGCTTAATAACGTGCCCTGAGATGGGCTGGCATCAATGTACGTGCTGCCAGTTACCCTGGATGGACTGCCGGTGACTGCAACCATGTACTGGTTAAGCAGTTTTGAAAAAAATTGTTGAATGGATTAGTGATGTACTCATAAATAAATGAATAATGCTTGTTATTTTATTTCCATTTGCTACACCTGTCTTTAGATATAAATGAACCATTAACAGGTTCACTGTAGCTTTTAACTATTTGCATGTGGCTTGGATTGGCTGTCATCCAGCCGCGTTTTCATCTTTGCTGACCTCTGGCCCATTGGTTGCTTAGGATTATGTTGGTGGTAGATTGACACCTGGTCATATTTTCATATTTCTTTCACTTCGTACTGCTAGGTTACATTAGAATGGCTGCTTGAATTATATATGCTGTCAGGCTTAAAATACTGAACATTTCTAATGTAACATATGTATTGATTTTGGATGTGGCTGATTTCTCGAGATAACATGCCGTCAGCTACATCGACACCAGCTTTGACCCGAAGAAGCTCCCTGTATCTGACCGGCAGCAGCCATTATGAAGCATCCCCTCTTGACCCTCACCAATCCAAAAATAAAACAGGTTTCACTCCTGGGGGAGGGGGCTGATTTTCCTCATAGCAGGGAATAAAGCCAGTCTATCACAGTGCACACACTCGCACACCATGGGCAAATTTGAGACACCAATTCACACATTTTGTGGCCTGCTGGAGGAAACCAGAGTATGAAAGTCACCGTAGGGAGAACATGCAAACACCACATCGACTGGTGTGAGGTCACAGTGCTGCCGACTAATCAATTACATCACCCTGTTTAAAGTCTCATAAAGTATAACTTATCTTTGTTATATTCAGTTTACATCAGCGCTGGAAATGTAAGCAGTTTAAATATGCTTACAGCAAGCGCTTATGCTGATCCACAATCAGATTTCCCAGCCCCAATCCTAGAATTATCCTATTTAAACGGGTCTTGGGTCTGCAAATGTTTAGAGCAAAACTAGTGAACACCCAACCAATCCAAGAAGCCAAAACACAGATGCTTAATGTAAAATTCACTGACACATCCAATCAGATTTGTGCAATAAGCATTGATTGGCATAAATTGCACTGCATGCTTGATCATAGTGTTAATTTAAACCTATATTTATATAACTCTATAACTCTTTCATTGTATAACCTCTGTTATGTTTACAGTAGACACTTCAGTATTTTGCTTGGTATCTTGGCTTGTTTTTTTGCCATTCTGAATCAAACCCCTGCCAGTCAACAGCTATTTTTCACACTGTAAGTCACCCAGGACCCAGTGATGATTCTGTGTTTCTTACCAGCAGAAAGACCACCACAGTCAGGCTAATAATATATATGTGATTTCAGCAATGTTTGGGCCTTTGGACCAACACTACACACCGGATGAATGCTTCCACTGGCTCAGTCACATGGGAACCCCCTTACTTATTTGTTTTGATGATGTTTCTGTATTTATTTCAAGACATATTTATTTATTTATCGTTCACAGGGTTTGTTCTCCATAATTAACTAGATAGTGTTTGTCGGAGATTACCACAGCAACAATTTAGATGACAGCTATGGCTACAAATGTTTGTCCAACTTCCATCTGGCATCTTAGAAGACTGAGGCCCATCTGTCAGTGCGGTTTCCATATATGGATTTGCTTTGTTACTCTTTAAATACAACTAAAGTACTCTTGGTTTGCTGGGCAAATTTATTAAACCTAAACCAGGTGTGATCCACTTCCTGTAGTTACTGTAACAGGAATAATAATTCTAAGAGACCAACGGATTGAGGAACTGAGAGCAGGTATCTGCTTTAGGAGAAGAGGAAAGACCTTAAATTCTTTCATAGCGAGTTTTTCAAAACTGGGCCATAACCAAGTTTTGTATTCCTGAGAATACTGTTGGAAAACATACAGTCATCTTTAAAATATAAGCCCAAATCTCATTCTGTAAGCTCTTTTATGATGTTATACTTTCTTTTATGATGTTTCTTCCTGATTTGCAAAATCAAGGATTCAAAGTCATGAAATTCAGATTGCGACCATATTTTTCAATACATCTCAGTTTATATATATATATATATATATATATATATATATATATGTATATGTATGTGTGCGTGTGTGTGTACGTGTGTGTGTGTGTGTATGGTCCAATTGATGTCAATAAAAGCTAATTCATTTGGTAAGTTTTATTTTACTGTGAGTCACAAAGACACTTCACCCAGAGGACTTCTCAGCATATATAAACTTGTTGATATCCACTTGGTGAGACTCTCAGGAATTACAGTCCTGTTTATCCACTGTAACATATGGGACAATTTGGAACAGATTTAAAATGGTAAGATTGGTTCAGAGAATACAGAATTGCTTTTGCATGCATAAAGAACCTGGGGAGTGGACATGCATTCGCCTGTGGGCACATGCAGAGGCAAGACGTATAGTTATTGTTCAAGTTCTCAATGGGACCTTCCATTAGTCGGCGTCCTTATTTCACTCGAGGGGCCGAAAGCGATTGTGTCCGATTGTTAGCCACGCTCAAGCTTATTATTGGGAAGGTGTCGCTCCGGACATGTGAAGTGGGAATTGTGATGGCAGGTCGTGCTCGTTCTGGAAGAATCTAACGTGTAACACATTATATGTCTGTTTATTTAGTTTGCCTGTTTATTTTCAATCATTGGGAATGAAGGGCAAGGTGAAATTTCAAAGACCATTAAGGGATTTTTTTATTATTGTCTTTATTAACCTAAGATTTTTTTGAATCTTGAAATTATATTTAGAATTTTATGGACATAGACTAACTGTGTTTATTTTGACATTGTACATGGATGAAGAATAATGAAGAAAAACAAAGGACGTGTGTACTGATAAAAGCCTTCCCTAGATAAAGGAATCGCTCAAGTAGTGTTGAGTAAATGAAGCATTAGCAAAGTGATCAGGATGGTGTGTATTATAACGTTTGTTACCTGTGTTTGGAGATGCCGTTCCTCTGCAGAGTTTAAGCAGGAATTCATTCCGTGCCTTTCTAATAGAAGCTGTCTGATATACCATTCTGGGAATTAACAACAACAAAAAAACGAAACAAAAAAACAAAACAGAAAAAAAAAACAATCAAACCGTTGACAAGCCTTGTGTTTGGGAAAACATTGCATCCAATTAGGCGTGCTTCTCTGACTGCTCAAGACATCGATTTGGCAGCTTGCTCGCACCACACATCCCTCTCATTAAAGCAGCCACAGTTCACCAGCTCCAGCAGCCGTGAATGGACTTGTGGTTAATTATTACACAACAAATACGTCGCGTTCATGTAGAAGGCGAAACAGGCAAGAAGCAGCTTTGTCTTAATGGGCTTGTATGAGTGAGCGTCAGATCATCCAGGGGAAATTCTGGGCCTCGGGTGGGTCTTTATGGATGTCAGAAATCTAGTATGTTCTGCAGCATTTATGGAAATTGCATAAGAATGTGCTTTGGTGCTTTCAATTTGTTCAACGCGAAGACAAAAATTCTTCAAATTTCAGCAAGACTGTAGCTTTTGTTTGTAGCTGCCAATTTTTAGCTTTTTTTAAGATATCAACTCGTTGTTGTCTAACATTTGATTGCATTTAATTGTTCGTTTAATTACAGCACAAGTGGGTATTTCTATCATAGATGAAAGCCTTTGAGCTGCACGTTTGAAAGCAAAATCTTCCCCTGGATTTGGACGGCAACCGGAAATTTTAGAACCATATTTAATTAACAGTATTACTGTATATGCCCTGTGTCGGACTGGCATCCAGTCTGCTCTGTGCCCGTAGCCGATACCCTGTTCTGCCTATAATAGGCACTTGGATCACCACAACTTTCTACGAAGCAGTTAGAAGGCAAAGAGACAGATGGATCGATCGATCGGTTATGATGCTGCACACGCATCATTGTATTATTTTGCACGTGTTTTCAGATAGGAAAATTCCCTTACATGCGGAGTTAAGCAGAAGTACTCACTTGTTACGACACTCCAAGAAACCTATAATTTATTTCTTCACCTGAATTAGAGCAAATAAAATAGCGAAATATCTTCTGTAGCAGGCGTACTGCATCTATTTAATACTCATTTGACATGATGCTAATTATCATAAGTATGCTTTGCATCAAGTGGCGGAGGTTGTCTAGTGGGACTCTTGTTGAGCAGAGCCTGGGCAAGCTGGCTCTGTACAACAGTCCCAGAAGGATAGATTCCACTCGTCCCAACAGCGATGCTCAGTCGAGAAAGGAGGACAGCCAAACCTTAGCTGTCACAGTGGCAGCTATCATTGCATGAGGTCTCCTGTTGGGATGCCTGTCAGAGTTTTTAACAGGGGCGTTGAAATAGCATTTTCGTGGACTTGCATAAATTTCCCACGACTTTCTCAGACTTAAAGGCTCCACTTAAGACCAAATCATAGCCAGACTCAAGGTTAGAGAACCATAAACTATGATAAGAAATAAAGTAGAGAAGGAGAAAATGTCATTAAAACCTTTCACACACACATCTGTGATCTGGGCCCAAGATGCACTCTCTAACCTGCAGCCTTATCATGTAATGGTTAATCAGTAAGTTTGATTATTAATAAATCCCCATACTTATCAATTTTCAGATTATTCATATAAAATACAAGTTTACACATCTTTTTTTTTAATAAACCCATCTGAACTTTAAGAAGAGTAGATTGAGAAGTAGGTACACACGGTGACAGCTTTCAAGTGACAGAATCTTGAACTTAATAGGTGAAAAATTGTTGTCAAATAGTGTTTCAAATACTGATATTCTTGGTATTTGATATATGATCTTGGGGGATAATTTCTAACATTTATTTTGTGGTATGTGTAAGACTTAAAATCTTAACCTCTTGAGAAAGAAAAACTTGAATTAATAAAATCCAGCAGGGAAAACTTGAAACATATACATGTTGTAGTTTTCCCAAAATTACTATGGCATCCCTTGTTTACCCTCTTAGCCTCACAGACCACTATTTACATTCAGTGGAGAGAGGCGTGTCTCACATCTTCCATGCGGAAGACAAACTGCCTGCCAGTTTGCTTTAATTCCTTTTCAATGTTCAGGCTAACGGTGCGGAATTCTGTTGCTCTCGACTGTCATGAATATGGTAATCTGGGGAAATCACTACAGGCAAGTACTTCTGTGGCACGCCACGGAGTAGAGGAAACAAAATGTCCCGTTCCTGCCTGTCCCCCTGCCGCTACAGGACTGTCGCGAGCGCTCTGCCTGACAGCCCTCCAGCTGTGCGCGGCGATAATTGGTGCGACTCGGTCTTTATCAAGACGCCTTTATCGAGGCGGCTCGTAGAGGACGGTGGACCTCAGAGGGAGGAGCGAGAAGCAGCTCTGGCGTCTACATGGCCTTTGTGTGCCGCGTTTTATAGTCGACGTTATGCTACGCGTTTGCTCCTGCGGCACGGCGCGCGCCTGGGGTTTTCAGGTCCTCATGAACCATTTACAGAGCTCTGTGCAAAGGGAACCTGTGCTCGTCTTATACATTGTATCTGTTTCAATTTCTCTATTTGTACTTCCAATGTGATGGAGGTCTATTATCAAAGAAACATCTATTTCTCAAACTGAAGGAGTTTTATCATCAGAAGAAACATCAATGTCACACATTTCGTGACAAAAACAGTTTGCATCATCATAGTGTCTTTTGCATAGCAATTTAAAGACATATATGTCTGTGGACTCATGGTACTATAGTGTTTCAGTCTATGCAAATCAGATAAACCTGCTACTGTGTATATATGTAAATAGTTGTGAATTATGCAATAAATCATAATTTATTAAGAACAAGGCACTACTCCTAAGCAATATGACCTCTGAGGCAGTAATACACACACACACACACACACAGTAATATACATATACACACACACATATAGACATATCTGAGCAGCATTCTTAAATCTGGAATTCAGATTAATTAATATAGTTCTGACTTAATATGCGATCAGTTGATGAAAAATGCAAATTTTGATGCAGTTGTTATTTCTGAACAGGGAACGTTCCCAGAACTTACCAGCAAAATTATGTAGAGGATTTCTCAAAGCTTAATGGAACGTTATTTTCTCATTTTACATTTTAACAAAGGTTCTGTCAATGTCAGCATGATAACTTTATTACCCAAACCTCCTTTTAACATAATTATTGTTGAAAAATATTGTTTTATCATAAAATATTATTTTATAATAGTGTTATATATGTGACCATGGGCCATTCGTCTGAAACAAATATGTATATTTTTTCATTATTTACCTTGCTTTCCCGACTCAGAGTCTGCCTAGTTTTGGCCCTTATCTTGTGGAGAAGAAAAGGATCTTAGCAGATTATAAGCAGAAGCTGAAAGACATAGATGTTACAACAGAATCAGAGGGTCGAAGAAGATACACACCAAAGAAACCCATCCCTTGTGTTGAGGTAAGTTGCTGCTGTGCGTTCTGGCTTGTCAGGTACCATTTTCTCTGCAGCGGATGATATAACTTTAGTGTGTTTTGGTTGTTTGATTGTGTTTGATAGCTAGCTTTTGTTTCCGAGGTTACAGAGCTTTGTAGATAAACGCGGTATCAGTATAACTTTGCTCGGTCCCTTGTCAAACTGAGACGTTTCTTAGGATGTCATTGGCAAAGCTCTGAGTCACATTGGGGCTTATGGGGAGCTCAGCCACGTGGAGCAAGTGCAGGCGCTGGTGGACAAGGACATGTGCATCAACTGCGGGAAATGCTACCTGACCTGCAACGACTCGGGATATCAGGTATTGGGATGCCAGATATGCAGACCTTCAGGGTCAGTGATGGCAGCATAATCCTCAGATACACACACACACACACACACAGGTTTGTAATTATATCTTTGTGACAACCATAACTCCTACCCAGTCCTAACCTTAACCATAAGTAACAAACAAAATACGAGACTTCTGGCATTTTTAGTTTTTTAATCGCAGTCACAGATCTTTGTGGGGACCTGAAAAAACGGTCCTCACAATGTCAAAATAGCAGGTTTTTAACACATTGTGGGGGACATTTGGTCTCCACAATCTTATATAAACATAATCCAGACACACACACACAGACACACACACAATGGTCTGTCAAATCAACCACATTCCCAGCTACTAGCATCAAGATCCTAATCATCCGCAGTCTCTGCACTTTTGGTAACCAGTTTGGTGACCTGGTGTTCCACAGCCCGTCCCAGACGTCATGGGTCATGGGGCAGGCGGCACCCCGTACTAACGCACATACGCCCTGAGCTGGCAGTTAATGCGAGCGGTCCAGTGGGAGCCCGTGCAGACATGAGAAGGGAATTCAATGCGCTGATCCGGGCCTGCAATCCGCCCTGTAACCCTGATGGATGCAGCAGCTGTACTTTATTAATTCACGTCACAAATGTTCTTCCATGCATCTCCCAAGCATCATCATCAGGGTCACATAAGGCTCTGGAGCCTGTTCCAGAGAGCATGGGGTAGAAAGCTGGGACACACCCTGGAAAGAATGCCAAATACCACAATTATCGCAGTGTACATTTCTGACATCACAGACTGTGACATAATCTTTGAGTCACTGTCAGCATCCACCCCCTAAAGGAAGTCTCTCTGTTTTTGTCCTTGGTTCTGTGGATGAATTAATGTCCGCCACTTTATAATGATTAAATTCCGGTCCAGTTTTATCAAAGCTATGTTGTTCACTGCGATTCTTAAAGCTCACAGAACTAACTGTGTATTGTCACTGCCTTCCAGTAAAGAGAAACATTTGCCCATGGAGTTAGGCCTCAATACACCAGACACAATATAGCATGTACCATAAGGTGTTTCCCCCTATTAATAATGACATTACATACAATGATACTGATTATTCTACTGTTATGTTTTTTCCTGTATTGATAGATGACATTTGAATGACATGCTGCCTGCCCTTGCCGCAAACCCTCCCACAGAGCACCTAATAATTCTAATCTAATAGCCTTTGCTTCCTTTTTTAGGCTATTACGTTTGACCCTGAGACCCATCTCCCCATGGTAACTGACAGCTGCACTGGTTGCACTCTGTGTCTGAGCGTGTGCCCCATCATCGACTGCATCAGAATGGTTGCCAGGACAACACCGTATGTGCCGAATAGGGGCCTGCTTAATGCAGTACATCCTGTTTGCTAGGGGAGGGCTGGACCGCAGCGACCGGAGAAAGGAGCTGACGTCGATTCCGCAGCATTGATTCCGCGCAGAATGGCTGTGTGTGTGTGTGGGGGGGGGGGCCAGGGGGTGAATGAAAAGTATTACCAAAACAAAGGGTTATTTGGGCAAATTATTCCCTTACATTTCCAAGTCAATTATTCAACCATAATTCTGTGCAAATCGTGCTGCATTATTTCTAAACAATAGCCAGCAATGTTGTTGTCCTTTGTCAAGGCTGTGATAATGAAACTGAAGGAGAGGTTGGAAATAATGGATGTTAATGTACTGCTGTAGGAGCCATAAAGCAGTCCTACATTTCTGTCTGCCTGTTAGATTAAAGGCCGTCCACAATCCTAAAGCAATAAAATAAGATACTTTGTCATGGAAAAATAATAAGACAGACGAGAAGTAATAATGAACAGAGATGAATGTGGCTTTGAAATGTTCTGCCTTTGATTATCTGTGAAGCCTCTGCTCTCAGACTGCAGGTGGCCCCGTTTAAACCTTAATAGTTTGTTTACCCCCTATTGCTCCTAGTAAATCCATGTAGTGACATGCAATGTATGTTATTTGTGCATCTCCTTTGTTGGGCATCCTATCACGCAGTTTGCATGCAACATCAATAGTTGTGATAAAATTTCACTGTTCATTAATTTTTTAAATGCTTTGTATTGTTAATATAATGACATTTCGCTTATTTTGGTCCAGTAACACACAATGTGTAGAATAATTAATCCAATAAGACTAATAATATGTTACTGATAACACTGGTGGGTATAATCTGGTTTTCACAGAAATTTGATTATTGTTATATCAATCTAAGATCCCTGCATTTTTCTTTAGGTGGAGGCAACATTATTCTCTTTTTATGTTTTATTGATTGAGGAATTTATGCAAAATATATCATGTAATGAATATGCACAAAATAATCATTTCAATTTTCAGTATATTTCAGCTGTACACATTGTGTAACACATACACACTATATATGAAGACTTAATACCTTGATCTGAATGTGCTTGTATTGTTTTTTTTGTTTTAAGTCCAGAGCTGTGCCTTTAACAGAAGTGGCCTTAAAAAAAAATCTCAAGAGATCACATCTCACCCCTTACTAATGTCGCCTGTGCCTTATGTCTAATGATTTCTTTTCCAGAACAGTCCTTCTTATATGAAATATGACTGAAGAAATTCATGTTTGAACTATGCAGAATGGATTTCTGTAACAATAGCTGTAATCAAGTATATAGTATTGAAGAAACAAATAATTATAAAGAGAGTAAATATCTGGCAATGATTTTGGAACTGAAAATAAAGCAGTAAATTCCCACTGTGCCTTTGCGTCTTATGTGTGTTATGCGTGTTATGCATTTAAGAGTCTTTTTTCCAAAGCCAACATACAGGTATTTACTGACTTCTGACATTTTAGGATAAAACATATATAGAAAACAGACAAAGATGTTACATAGGAGGATTTAATATAGAAAACAGTTAACATAATGGTATCGGCTATAGTTATTAATTTTTGAAATGCTGTTAAGCTACTGAGAAAGTGTAAATGTGTTTACATGCCAGCATTTTATGCATAATTGAAGTGAAAAAGTTATAGTTATGCACAATAATGTATCCACAGTGACATTTATGATATTGGGTCTTAATTTAAAGCTACTGATTTTAGAGACCATTTTTTTGTAGCCATTAAGGGGTCTAAGCCTGAATTGCACGAGTTAGAATGTTATCAGCTGATCCCAGGTCAATTTAAATATGTTTGCCTTTACTTGAAGAGTGAAGAGGTAAACACTTGGTTCACAGTTCAACATCGTACGAGTATGAATAGAGTCGCGGCCACACACAGGGCTAATCAAGTGTTACTTCTTTGTTTCCACATGCTATGGCAGAAGTCGGCCTCATTCATCGGCTCCTGTGGCGTGAGTCTGTTTCATATGCAAAGAAGCTTATTGTTGCATTACTGTACTTGCATGGGCTTCCGTTTGACAAAAAGGCTGCATGGTATAAATCAGATCCCAACTGGTCCAAAATTAATGGCAAATCAGTGGGGAGCATAATCTAATGTAATTTTTACTTTTGATTATACTTTGGTGACTTATTACTCAGCTATGCATGCAATACATCTTAATCACTGCCTAATATCGGACCGACTCTGTTTCTTCGTTAATGAAGCACAGCATTAATTCACTTGTAGCGCTGTGAGAATTCAGCCCTTGGTCACATGCATTTCTTTTGTGTTTAAGACGATGGCATTGATATAAAAGACGGCGATACAGAATTTTGTTAGAAAAGCGGTCTGAGAAATGTAATCGTTTGGCATGAAATGATCTTTGTGTGGTGTTGGGGGGGGGAGACCCGTGTGGCATAAATTGCTCTTTACACGCATAACAATCCAATTTCATGCAACACAAAGAGCCATTGTGTACACATCCCCCCTCCCAGGAATTGAACCCACAACCTTGACTAAAAAGCCGGCCCCCATTAGCACCCGGGCAACCTGCTTCCCTAACATTACGCCTGATATCCGCTTTTTAATTTATTCTTTTAATATGTCTGCTGTTCCTGCGAAAAATAATTACTGGTTGTTTGTGTTTAAGAGGCACTAATGTAGACTCCTTGACAAAGAAGCACAAAGCAGTCAACACCATAATAAATAAATGATGCATCTTTTTTTTTTTGGTAGTATAGAATTAGAATTTAATTTTTGATAGCTGACTGTATTTTTGACAATGTCTGTAATTTTGAGAGCATGACAATCCAATTTCATGCAACAAAAAGCTATTTTTTAATTCGAAGGATATCTTGTCCCTCACACGGGATGGACTCACCACTTACCTAATATGGCATCCCAAAAATGCAACAAGAATTGTACTATTTAGCCAGCAACAAAATTCCTGCCTGTTTTTTACAGGCTTTACTGCTTCTGTGTTTTCAGGGGATAACAAGCCTTCTTTACTGGTGGCAGTGCTGTTTTTTCTGCAGTATGGACACCGTGCTTCATATGTCATATGTCAGTAACCTCAGATGAAATGTAAAAGCAATTTTTCATGCAATTGTAAGTTCTTAAGGTGCCTGTTTATACTCATGTAATTTCCAGATGTTTTTATAAAACCGCTTTAACACTCAGTAGAAGAGAAGTTAACCTCTGGCTTATATTAACAGCGTATGTTACCTGCAACAGTATTACATTTTGCCTTATTTGATATTTGTTCCGTATCTGACACCTAATCTGTATATCTAATACCCCCTTAATTTGTATATCAGTTCAATTATCGATATTTGTACACTGGGGAAAATGGCATGTAACTTGCATTACACAGAATGATAGTGTTTATTATGTAAAACCATCCACTAAAATATTTTAATTATTCTTTTTGTAATGCACATTTTACCAAAAAAGAAATTGATATGAAATGAACGTAACATCCAATTGTAAAAATTAAAAATTAAAATGAGAAGTGGAGAGGCATTAGCTGTTACAAATTGCACACATTTTTACATATATTGTTTTTACTTCCAGAAGCTGACGTTTTCAGGCCTTAGATTACAAGCATCATCTTTCACATTTTACAGCAGCAATAAAAAAATGCATATATTGAAGTCCACCTCCTGTGGTGTAATATTTTTAATGTCCAGCTGGTGTGGTATGAATTGAAGGGATGAGCATTCATCACGAAAGGTCAAATTTGCGATAAACAGTTTCCATTGGAACTTTCCCCCACTACCTCAGCATCCCAGCCTTGACATGGAGATGGAGTCCCGGTGAAAGAGTGCAGGAGTAAAGCCTAGCCGGGGCCTGGGGTCTCACACCGCTGACCTGTCCGGCTGCTCAGAGGTACCATGTGAGAACCCATGAGATCACAGCAGAAATCATCCATCTTACATCACCACTTATCCAGTACATTATGGTGTACAACAATATTATTAATAATAATAAGAAGAACAATAGTTATAGGTGCAGGACGCTGTGCCTGTGATCAGAAGGTTGCCAGTTCAATGCCCCTAACTCCCAATTGCCCCATGGATTTCTTGGACTCCAAAATGTATGAAGCTTTGGATAAAAGCGTCTGCTAAATAAATATAGGATGTAAATTACTATCATTGTGTTATTATCATTATTTTATGGTGCCATGGTGACCAAAGAGATCGCGGATCCAAGCAGCAGAAATGGATTTCCTTCGCAGGGTGTCTGCGCTCAACCTTAGAGACGGTGAGAAGCTCGGACATTTGGGAGGGACTCATTGTAGAGCTGCTTCTCTTCCACATTGAAAGGAGCCAGTCGAGGTGGTTTGGGCCTCCTGGACGGCTCCCTGGGGAGGTGCTTGGGGCACATCCGCTGGGGAGGAGACCCCAGGACACGCTGGAGCGGTTACATCTCTTGACTGGTGTGGGAACACCTCTGTATCCCCCCGGAGGAACCAGAGGAAGTGGCTGCTGAGAGTGAGGTCGGGGCATCTCTGTTCACACTGCTACCCCTGCAACCCGGACTCAGATGAGCAGACGTGCATGGATGCATGGATGCATGGATGGATGCATGGATGGATGCATGGATGGATGGATGGATGGATGCATGGATGGATGCATGGATGACCAGGTGGCCCCTCGCCACAGGGTCTAGGACTCACCTCTCTGTGTGGGTGCACTTTGCATGTCGCCTGTTCTTCCCTCTGCTTCCATCATTGGTTCAGCATATATGAAAGAAAGACGAACAGATAGATTATTGCTACTTTAGCAGAAGTACAGCTAAATAGATAGAACATTCAATGGGACAAAGTTTCACAATAGAGGAACTTGGACGACAGTTTACTTTAAGACTTTATTTATGGTGCAGAACAACTTGCTGTACAGTTTGCATAAATATGCTACATGTCTGCATGAATATTTATATGTTAGGCTTCAAATGACTCATTGTCTAAGCCTTGATCTGGATCCATCTTTGCTGCCGCCAATACTGACTTACCAGCAGGTGCCGTGGGGGACAAATGTAATTATATTTATAATTCAGAGCTTAGCACCTGTTGATAACTTTACTGTATCCATGGCAGTTAATATAACCAAATTGGAGACTGATTAATTAAACAGCCTGAGTAATTAAATACATGTGACTATATTAATCACTAAATCTGATCTGTCATCTCCTGTTAAGTTGAATTAGAACATTATAAATTACAAGATGCAACTGAAAAAAATCCTACTTACTCTGAAGATTCATTCTTTGTGTTAATTACATTTTATTCTATGCACTTAATGTATCCGCTAGCTTAATGTATGTCAATGATTTTATTTTTTTTCAGTTTCACCATGCATTCGTCTATATCAGTTTTTTCCAATCTGGTCCTAGGTGACCTGCAGACAATCCATGTTTTTGCCCTCTTCCAGCTCCCGGTAGGGTGGGAGCAAAAATGTGGACTTCATTCAGTTATTCACATAAATCACATGATTTTTCAACTGTTGCAGGAATAGTTCTGCCCTTTGTGGTATGAAAACACAGTGCTACCTTGTAGTGTTTTAGTACTCAAGACCGGTCTTGGTCTCGAGACCGTTTTTTTGCTGTCTTGGTCTCATCTCAGAATGAACTATATTTTGACTCAGTCTTGTCTTGGTCTCTGACATAGAGGACTCCTGTTTTTATTTGGACCCCAGTTAAGCTCACTCTTTAAAAACCCCTCAATATTCATCACAATGGCTTAATATTCATCGGTTTGTTAATACTATACTGTGATTGTGTGTAAAACATGCTGCTTCAAATGCAACCAATAAGGTGTGTCCTATTTTAAAAAATGTTAAGTTTGTACAGACGCATTTATATTGATGTTAAACAAAAAATAAATGTCCATGGTTCAAATTATACTATAACAAAAATTTTAGGCTATGCTGCCTAGCCCCAAGATGGTGCCTACCGTACGTCCACATTTTATAGTCCATCCGTCCATTTTCCAAGCCACTTATCCTTCTCGGTCGCAGGGGGTCCAGAGCTGATCCCGGAAGCTACGGGCATGAGGCGGGGAACAACCCAGGATGAGGGGGGGTCCAGCCCATCACAGGACACACTCACACACCATTCACTCACACTCCATTCACCATCCACTCACACATGCGGGCAATTTAGTAATTAGCATGTCTTTGGACCATCAGGGGAAACCACAGGACCCAGAGGAAACCCCAAGAACTCTGGTCCGAGAAGTATGAGGCGAGAGTGCTGACCACTGCACCACCATGCCGCCCCTCACATTTTATAGCGTGCTGTGTTATGTAGTCTGTTTCTGATCTTGACTTGGTCTCTCCTTGTCTCGGTCTAGATACAATCTGGTCTTGGTAATGACTTGGTCTTGGCAGATGAATTAAATGACCCTTACTGCTATAAATGGTTAAAAGATGATGGATGGATGGATGGATGGATGGATGGACAGACGAGGAGATGGATGGATGGATGGATGGATGGATGAGGCTCTATTTCTCCCTGTTGCCATTTCTTCCTTTGTATTGCACTAAATATTTTTTCCCCAAGCATGTTACCAATTAAGGCAAAATGTGAAGTTTTTCAAATAATTTACTATTATTTACTTGCTGTGTAAAAGGGTCAGTTCTATACCTTCTGTACCTTCAACTCCTCTGGAAATAACTAATGAAATTTCATAAAAATTTAAAATGCATTTCTTACGTTTCATTTCATACATTACATTTTATACTCAGTAACTGTCAGGGTCAGCCCCTGTGTCTCACTGTGTCCCTTCCCTGTTTGGCCAGCAGGTGTTGCTGGTCATCCCGTTCTTTGTATTCTGTCTTTGTTCCCTGTTACCTGTCTGGCCATGTGGCTCAAGGCATTGAGCCATGTGGCTGTCTGTGAACCTTTGTCTTGTGTTTGAATCCCACCTCC
>JAODKF010000038.1:14308990-14322503 GCA_026779585.1 Mormyrus proboscirostris | reverse complement strand
GAGAGAGAATGGGAGGAAGAGAGAGGGAGAGAGAGGGAGAGAGAGAGAATGGGAGGAAGAGAGAGGGAGAGAGCGGGAGGAAGAGAGAGGGAGAGAGGGAACAGGAGGAAGTGAGAGGGAGAGAGAGGGAGAGAGCGGGAGGAAGAGAGAGGGAGAGAGGGAGCAGGAGGAAGTGAGAGGGAGAGAGAGAGAGAGTGAAGGAGAGGAGAGAGCGGGAGGAAGAGAGAGGGAGAGAGAGCGGGAGGCAGAGGGAGGGAGATGAGAGAGCGGGAGGAAGAGAGAGGGAGAGAGAGAGAGAGAGAGAGAGCGGGAGGCAGAGGGATGAACTCTGCTCTCCAATGCTGAGCACAACATTTCCATGTTGAGATGAAGAACACCTCGGGGGATTATCGCTACTTCGGTACTTCGCTATCGGTACTTCGAAGTCACGTGACCGCGGGCTCCTGGGGGCCTACAGAGGTGTCACCGGCCCACAGCATCTCTGGAACGCTATGCATTCTGCCAGTGATGTGCACAGAGTCGGTCACAAGGCTCCTGTTATCAAATACCGAAAATACTCTCAGTGTAGAAAATGAAAATGGACAAATAAGAACAAAATTAACATCACACATTTTCCAATAGGGTATTATTGCTATATGTTCACATACTTATTAATATTCCATAACTACTTCCTCAAACATGCCTGTTTGGATAGTCATTCTAGCGCATTTAAGCAATTTAGGTAAAACCTCCGTTTTAGGATACCGCCTCTTCAGTTTCACATTAACATTGTGTTTCGTTAAAAATATCTCTGCATTTACCATTTACTCACAGTAATGGGGGACGACGGAGCGGAGCGGAGCATCTCTGCTGCTCCTTTTCAGCACGTGCCTTTTGTAGCAGCCAAGCACTGACTGATCTCTGTCCGCTTGTGTCACGGGCCTTTTTAACCCAGCTCGTTCCCACTGACGGTGACACCTACGTCCCGCAATGATGCTGCTATTCATTTACAGCAAATTACTACAGCTCTCACTCAACCCTTTGATGCTCATTATGCATAACTATGGCAGATACAACAGTGCAATACCGTACATTTCCCATGGCCAAGAATGTACAGTATGTAAATAGCATATACTATACTAAACTACAGTATTTATGGTAACTACAGTACACTTGCTTTTTTTTATCAGGATTTATATTTTAACTGCATTCATATTATCTTCCCTGGTCTGTGGATTGCAAATTAAATGCCTTGCGATGACAAATAACACCATGGCTAGACAAAGTCACAGGAACCATTTTACAAACTAAATAAGAGTCCAAAAACCATGAAATGTAGGTCTATACATATATTCTTAGAGTGTACACACATTCACGTTTGACATGTACTAATTAAAAAAAAATGCAATTCACAATGATGTTTCCTCAACACAAAGTATTTGGCTCTTCATCATGATGCAGTACACAATTATCACGAACATCTCTTACGAGCCTATTTTTTACAATATCACCAATGAACACAGAACATCAATACCAATATATAAATATTATTGCAACACCAGTCTACTCCAAGTTGCTTTTGAAGGTTATAGCCAAGCTTAGGTGTAAATTTAAATATTCCGTTAGGCCTAGCTGCATTCAGAACAATGGCTACATATGGAATGTGGACACTGTCGCTGTCTAGGGTCCACTAGGGATTTCCTATCCGTCTCTTATGCTCGATCGTGGAGCACAGATCGCATAGAGCGGAAACAAACGATAAATAGCTGTATATATGGGTAAAGGGAGCCAGGCTCGGGCAGTTAATATGAGGTTGCGGACATGCATGGCTTCCTAAATACTTTGAGAATAGGTTCTATGACTTTTTTGTTTAGGGTCCGTCTGAAAACTTTTCTCCAAAACTTCCATCAATAACTTCAGTTATTCTAGAATGCAAGTTGTGCTTCATGGCAGTATCTTATGGATAACATTACATTAGCATTCATTTCATAAAAGAATGAAACACATATTCGTCTTCTGCCTGCCACAATGGCTCAGTTTCTTAGCATTGTTTCCTCATACCTCACGGGCTGTGGGATTGATTCTCATCCCCAGGCTCATGCATGTTTTGTAGTTTGCATATTTTCCCTATATTCGCACAGGTTTCCTGCCCCAGTCCAAAAAACACGCGGTTAAGTAATTTGGTGACTCCAAGTCACCCACAGTGCATGACTGTGTGCTGATCTCCCGTCTCTTTCCCCACGTTTGCTTTGTAACATGAGTTTATTCAAGAACCATTAGGGAAAAGAAACTGAATATGTTAATTCACACAAAACCATTATAAAAAAAACAAGTTATTTCCCAGCAAGCTTTCCCCCACGAGTAACAAGTCAAATACATGCAGAAAGTTACTGAAGCAAACGTACTTCTATCCTTAGCTCACCTTCGCGCAGGACGGCAGGCTGCGTTCTGTGATTTACATGACCGCGTGTTAATTAGAATCTCCCCATGAAGTAACTAATACATCTTCAACATTTGTGCTATCAGCTGAAAAATACGTTAATTAAAATAATATGTTATTATGACAATACCCGGATTTAATTAACTAAATGGGATGTCGATTCCACAAATAACTTGTTAGCTTAATAAGTAACTGAAGAGTTTATACTTTGATAGGTAGGTTGTGAAGAATTTTCTAGAGTGTATATCTTACCTACATCGCGGAATGTAAGCAGTATATTACCCAGTGTGGTAAATTAACGGGGCAAAGTAAAACAAAAATTCTGAGAATGCCCCAACAACGGTGATCGAGAGGCTTACAGTAAATCGCCCCCAAAATCTCGAAAAAAATATAATCCTTCTTTTTTTTATTTTATACGTTTCATTTAATTTTCATTTCGTCTCTAATACACACTCATACAAACAGCGCAGTCGTTCACAGTACATACTGTAGGTAATTTATGTAAGCGTTTGTGTTACTGTGTAATGGCGTTATGAAGACGATGGATAAAAATCACCGTAAACTACTTCAATTAAAAAACCTGTAAGGATGTTTACGCTTCGTTTATAAACAAATACAGTATACATATATGCATAGGCTACTAAGGGCTAAATAAAAGCCTGAAGCCCACAGTATAATCCCCTGCTTTCTATCATATATACAGATGATTTCACACTTCTCTTTGGAACAGCAATAACACGCTTCTTAGCTTCTTATTTACATGTGTAGGCATAAAATGCTGATTACTGCATGCATTTTAATCTGGGCCCGTTTCACATTAAAAACAGAAAATTTATGCGTTAATTACTACTTTTAAAACGTGCCGAAAAACCTGTAATTGCCCCCATTTTTAAGACCTTAGAGGCAAAAGTTGCCCCTCAAATATTTTTTTACCTTCCAGCGTAGACCTCACATACCACGTTGTATTGCTTGTCAATGGATTTTTGTTAAGAAACCAATAAATTTGCAACATTATTACAGAATTAAGCAAGTATTTCTGAGCACTGTAACTTATACAAGGCTCCAAGCAGCCGTGGTTGAGTGAAGATCCTCATAGCATATGCATACATTGGGGCTACCATACTGTTATATAAAATCCAGTCTATTAAGCTGTACTCCATAAAAAGAACAGCAACAAAAAGAGAGACATTGTGGTATTACTGCATTAGTTTCTTTTTACAGCCTTGGTTTTGGATTGGTATGGGACACACTGAAATCTTTTATTTAAACAAAAAACATCAGGAATCAGTTCAAAAAAGTCATAAATTCTTTTGTGAATCTTGTCTCCTTCGTACAGAGTCTGTGCCGGACTTGTTTATATAATGTGCAAAATTCCCAGGAGCAGAACATGTGGAGAAGCGCCGAGAAGGCGGCCAACCGCACAGACCCACCCCGTCTCCATGGCTAATAATTTAAGTCAATGCGCCACATGAGCCGGGCCGATCAGACGAGTGCTGGCTTCACACCACAAGCTCCTTCGGTTTGGCCGGAGCCTTTTCAGTCATTAGGGAGCGTGGCAAACTTGGCTGCGTGGGAGAAAGGAGCAATTAGGCATAGCATTTCACTGCTTTCTGATAAAAGCCCCCCCACATGTAGAAGAAATACAATTTGAAATTCAGAAAGAAGGACTTGTGAATGACATTAACCTAAGCAAGCATCATTAGTCTTATCACGTGTCCCATAAAAGCCCAAAGCGAAGGGCTCTTGGTGGAGAACAAAGCTGCATGAAGGCCAACCGTGCTGTCATGGGCGCTGGACTAAGAATGCACATCAGGCTTAAGTTTTGATCTACTTAGATTTGTAGCTTGTGTGCTCCCGGCTTTGTGGTGTATTACAAACCAGCATTAATATGTGATAATACCACTAAGTCTTAGGGCCGTGTCACAGAGATGTTTGTTTGGCCGGTTGGGCTCTGCATGATATCATTTTGGGAGACTACATCATTGAAAGTGGTTTTTTCATGCAATAATCTCTATTTTTCAATTATATGCAATGTGTGTGAATAAAGTGAAATACGGCAGATTTTTTTTCCTGTAATGGAACTATCAAATTGATAAAAGGAAGAGCACAGCTTTATTGTCATTTGTACAAGTACTGTACAATGAAATACTTACTTGTGTACCTCCCTGCAGAATTAAAGAACAAATATCGATGAACAACAATAAATAGCATTAACAGAATAATGAACAATGACACACATACAATATGCATACAATACACACAATATACAAGCAATATGCAATATACATACAATAAAATATTAAGCTGCATGCATAAAATATTAATGAATTCAGGGTGTGTGTTCCTCTGATGCACTTCCAAGGAGACATGAAATGATTGTTATAATGAATCTCTAACTGAATAGCTGCTAGATGCCATTTACCTGCTATCTGATGATGAACTTACAGTAGTTGCTCATGTAATGACTCATCAAACTGTCTTGGCTGCCCTGTCCCATCCCACTGAAAAGTGCAGAATAAATTTAATTACGTTGTGCTACTGGCTTTATGTAAAATACTAAAAAAGTTATTTCTTATAAATTACATATACTGGATGTATTCTGCAACCAGCTGTCAGTGCTGTCTTAATATCCATGTTGTACTTCAAAATGATATGCAGCCCAAACCTGTTCGGGTGAGTGATGCTGGCTGTTTTCTACAATTACATGTTTTGTTTTGGATGCACAATATTTGCATGATGCAGGGTGCATGGTGCATGGTAGTTGAACGGTTATCTGTGGATGTGTGACAGCGGGACTGATACCACGGTTAATGTTAAGGACATATCTTGGACAATCTTTTGCATAACAAGAAAGTTGTCGATACGCAATGAGACAATCTGTGTCACAGAAGTGACACCCAGCTTGGGGGAGGAATTTTAAATACCCAATAGTGCAATGCTACTGTAGAGTCAGCAAGTAGAATGATTAGAGTGGAAACCGATCCTGGTTTTGTGTGTGGGGAAAATACTGTAATTGAAATATATAAACCCTTGAAGGAAATTAACAGTTAATTGTTTCTTTTACAACCTCTACTGTAGAATATGTTTATATCATAAAACTTTCAAAATGACTTAAGTAAGTGTAGGGTGGAAGTTATTTGAATAGCGATAAAAGTTGGTTTAATATCTTAAATTATACCATTTTATAGAGCAACTGCAAAAAAAATTGCACTAATCTTCAAATGAATATATTCTCTCCATCCTGGAGTATACTGTATAAGCAGGAGGATATCAAGACACCAATGGGAAAGGTGTCACGATCATTCTGCTTCTTTCGTATAATTGATCTTTTATTTACTGGTGCGCACTCCTGCTGTCCTCACTCATATACTCACGGTTATATTCAAACTGCTACCTGGCAACAGGTTTCACCCAGCCTGAGCAGCCAGGTCATAGGCCTGTCATGTGAATAGAATGGCGGGAAAATTAGCGTGCATTACATCAAGCCCAAATCACATGTTCCAGGGGAGGGGGAGTTGGCTGAGAACAGGCAGCATTTTACAGCAGGGAAGGTTCATTGTAACTAATAAATACTTGCACAAACAGATGCTTATCAATTTGAGAGTCTGACTGAAGTCAGTCACGGAAGGAGAATGTCTGTTAAAGCATGTTTTTCATTGTAGGCTTCAAAGGCATAACTATGAAGTTTTTCCACAAAGGACAGTTTGCATTTTTACTCAATCAGTCACTCATAATATAACAGCATCTGTGATTTCTCTACCATTATTTAATAATAAAGATGAAAAACATTGTTAGTGGTTGAAAGAATGAGTATTATAATTATCAAAATTTGTTCAACTGATTTAGATATGCAAAGGTAAAACCTCTAAAAAAAATGAATATTGCATATGTGAAATCATCCAAAAAAAAAAACAAAAAGTTTACCACTTTGACAATGTACCGTTTGAAGCCTTTTGCACCCCAAATAAAATATGCATGATCCTCTGCTACTGTAAATTGTGCCATCTGCCTAATTTTAATTTGTAATGATAAATTATGTAAAGCAGTCAGTGAGGAAATGGGGTATTCAGACAAAAATTATGTTTCCAGTGACTATTCTGTAAAAATGTTATATGTAATTATAATCCACAAAATCAGGGAAGTTGTATTCTGTTCTTGTCTAACTTTAAGATGCAATAAATGTGTGAAATTGTCAAGCAGCACTACTGGAAATATTGCTGAGGACAGAAAATGTTCCAAGTCAACCGTAAAGCTTTAAATAACATTGAAAATTGGCATCAAAATATCAGACATCTGCCGAGGTAATTGACAGTCTGAGCCACAATCCAATTAGACATTGTTTACCAAATAAATAAATAAATAACATTCAGCACTTTACAGTAAAACTTCAGCGGCTATTTATATGCATATTATATGCAGAGTCCCTCTGTTGGATAAGAGGTTCTGGAAAATGGGTGGATGAAGTCAAAACTATTAACAAAAATGAATAACCAGATTACAGAAAGCATTTGTCATGAGTACATGCACACTGAGTACATCTCACACTGAGTACATCTCACACTGAGTACATCTCATGTTTTGCTCAGTTTCTGAACCAAAAGAAGCCTTCTTGTGTTATTTTAGCCCAATCCCATGCAGGCCAAATTGGTCGACCCACCCCCTACTTTTGGGATTTCTCTCAAGGCAGCAGGGAAAACCAGACAAGAAACACAGACAAGCATTTTGCCACAACTACCACGCTTGGCGACAACAGTCTCCATGGTGATGCACGGCCCGCAGTTACTAAGGAAGAGAATTCAGCGAGCAGCAGGCCTGCATAAAAAGACACAAGGACCTACCAAAAATAACAATCAAAATCAATACTGTTATCATCAGCCAGACTGAGCCAAATTAGATGTCAAAGCACCTAGGGCGGAGGTCAGGCACGTATAAACACTGAAAAGCCCCATGATGGATAGGCATGTCCTGTCGCTTTAAGAATAGTGGGACTTTCTTGGCAGGAACCAGTATGGATTAGCAGTTAGACTTTCCGTTACGAACCAGTGATCAAGCACTGAAGTAAATTGGGTACACTATCAAACTTTGCAAGGAAGAGCATATTTTATAAATAGTAAGAGGGCAGGAAGAGCCAGCAGTGAGGGTTGATCTGTGGATTTTTTTGTTGAATTCTGAGACATCTACAGATCACTGAAGGAGACAAGTACATCTGCTTCGAGGAATCCACCAGTATCAAAATAAGTGTACAGATTAGTCTGACAGCTATTGGCAGACTGTATGCCCACATTTGTTGCTTTTTAGAACTGCAAACAGACAAAAACTGCATCTGTAACTTATTTTAATGATTATTTTAATATTTGTCTATTAAAGTAAATATTTGTCTATTAAAGTAAAAAAAAGCACAGTCCAAATTTAAAAAGGAGCAAACCTATTTTTAATATTTATAAACAAATACTTTAATGGCCACTGTAAAATTTGCTCAGCCTTCATGATAATGCTGTGTTTAAGGGCTTACATTTTAACATATTTAACATATTAGTTAACATATACACATAACATATCATACACATTATATGAACATAACATACATAACACTATGTGTATATATATATATATTTCTAAAATGATAACTGAAAGTTAAATTCTCGCCTCTGTGATACTGACCTCTTATAGAATGACCAATAACACAGTAGTCATCTGAATAAATGTTACATTATTACATTGTTTATAGCTAAAAAAATCACACTGTATTTGACAGTCCTGAACCTAGTCTGGCAGCTTCCTAATGGCAGCTACAAGGGTTGGTATACTGCATGTAGGTACAATACTAGAGGACACAGCATAGCACCCTGTGATACTCCATTACTATGGCTGTGTATCTGAAAAACTCGTTTATACTGCTCTGAAAGAGAAGGCTTGACCAGGAGATAAAAATGTTCTAGGGTGAAGCAAAGCAATAAAAATGAGCGACAGAATGTGAGACCTGCTGGTTGATCGTAGAACATGGAAACATATTTTTTATATTTATCCCATTCAAATAAATTCTTAAAAATTTTAATGACATAATAACAGAAATCTATAGGCATTATCTATAGTCATCTCAATAACAATAACAAGCTCCAGGACACAGACCATTAGGTTCAGGCAACTTTACTCTTCCAAATCCAGTTCCCTCTGACATGCTTTACAAAACGCAACATGAGGGTTAACTTATTCTTCTTAATTCATTTTGGTTATTAAATTGTCTGCCCATACATTAATTTTCCATACTGCCCATCTAGTTCATCATCCATCTGTTTTTCATAACCATTCAGCCAGTACATGTTCGTGCTGCCTGGAGCTGAACACCAGAAGCACAGCACATACTGTACAGCAGGGCATACCCAGGATGGCATAGCAGAACTTGTTTTCCCATGTAAGTTATCAATTGTAACACTTGCAGATAACAGTGCAAGTAGCAACATGGGGTACGGTCAGAGCTCACTGGGTTAAAACCAAGTTAGTGAGAAACAGCGATATACAGATGAAAACTTTGTTTGGTGCTTCAGCCCTTCACGGTGAGGTCTGACAGGGGTGCAGCCATGGAGAAAAAGGAGGGGATGAATCGGCAATAATACCCCGCCAACCTCAGGAAGACACAAACCTGAGTTTTTGTTGTTAGTCTGAATGAAATGCCTTATGGAACCAACCTTGTTCTCCTATGGTCTCAGGAGAACATTGCTAGTCCAACACCCTACTCTGCATTTGCATCTACTTGTATTTGTTTTGTACCATAACAACAAAGGCATCCCATTGTATGTAGCATGCTTGCTGTAGTCCCTGTTGGCATTTTTTTTTGGGGAGGGGGGGTTGGCAGTGAAGCCTGCAGCCCATGGATCATCTAACACCTTCTGTAACCACCTGAGGTGTTCTGGCCAGCTTTCCAAATGCACAACAGCATCATCTAGATAGGCAGTAGCATACTCCAAGTGGGGTCTCAGCACCTCATCCATCAGGCACTGGAAGGTGGCAGGGGCCTCATATAGCCCCAAAGGGAGACCTGTATACTGCTAATCTTCACTGTGCATTAAAAGGGCATATGGGCTGTAGAGGCCAGGGGAGTCCCCTGTACAGCGAGGAACACATACCAGATCACAAGATTGCACTTATTTCTGTCCTTGTCTGACACCTTCTGTGCACAGCTGATGGACTGCCGCCAGTGCTTGACCTTGGTGGTTGGGGCCAAGTGCTCTGTCATGTTGGGTACATCCAGCCAGTCCAGCTTTGGGGTTCCAGGTGGACGTTATGATGCGTGAGTGGGTGAGTCTCTGCTCCTCGCTGGGCCGGTCCTGGCCTCTGTGCGCAAGGATCATGGTGCCAATTTGGTTTACCCTTCCACTTGCACCAGAAAATACTCTAACCGAGTATTTGCTCTTGTTTAGGTGAGGTCTCTCCTGGTTCGTCTTTGTAAATACAGGATAGGGTGTCCACCAGGCAAGTGATTATCTGATTATTCAAGGCCAACTGTCTTAAGATATTGAGTAATATTGTGGCCTGTTCTCACCAGAATAGAACATCTTGCACCTTCTACCAGGTTCCCATATATCAAGCGCCAAACAATCGCTGGTTATGAGAGGGCAAGAGCAGCTGCTTTTTGGGTTGGCGGCTTCTTGTAGTGATTTTATGAGCTTTGTCGAGTATCTGGAGATGCTGTTAAGATAAGACAAGAAATTATGCTGTTGATTGCCAAGTCAATTTGAATATATTTTTGCTGTTGCTGGATCTACTGTATGTATGAGTATTCTGCCATATTTGTGGCAGATGATGGCCTAAGGAGTAACGTGGTGCAGAGCCAGAGGTAGCTGGTCTGGATCCAAACATGGAGAAACAGAGAAATCCAGGCTGTAGTGGTAAATTTGCTGTAGTGGTACAAAGAGGAACATACAAGAACAGAAATTCCATGCAGCCAAATTCAAAAATCAAACACCAAAATAAGAAGGTGAAAAGAAGAGGCCATGCTGAAAATCATACAATAAGATGAAAAGAGGAATCGATAGGGGGTTTGGTACAAAACCCTGCAGATTGGGGATGGGGGTGCGTGTACCTTCCAATCCTTTGCATTTAAACTATTAAGTTTTGTTGCCCTCAGTGTCAGACTCTCGGTCACAAATGAGCTTCTGTCGCTAGCTCGCCTATGAAGGCTATGAGTTCAATGAGTTCATTTCTGCGTTCTGCATGAAGAACTACTGCAGCTCCAGTTCCCCCTGCTGATCTGGCGAAGTCGTGACAGCAGAACTCCAATTGCTAGTCTTTGAGGAGAATTCTCTAACATTAGAGTAAGCTCTTTATATCAGGGGACAAACGTTTTACATTTAACATACTTAGTTGTTTGGTGCTGCTAAATTAATTGAATTTCTCAGAGTGGTGAAAAATTAATAAGCGAGTTCAAAATCTAACCTTTGTTTAAGTAGGACACTAATGATAAGTGACCTTTAAATGTTTTTGGGTGAAATTGTGAACAATGTATTTGGCTTATGACTCATACATAATTTGTGTTACATATAAAATATTTAAGTACTTTGAATTAGGGTAGTTGAGTTCCTCCCCCCCCAATATGTACAGACATACATCTCCAGCAAAGTGTATTTTTTCAGCCTTGTTTGCGCTTCATGAGCTTTCTCAAGCAGCGTAAACCACTCTCAGCTCTGTTGACTGGATTCAAGCCACAGCCCTGCTGGTACCCAGCCGATAGCTGACTTTGGTGTGGAGTGTCGAGACAGAGGAAGCCGTCCAGCTCATATGACACATACGACGGGCCTACTTACCACAGCTGGCTGAAGCCACTTAAAGGCTACACATTATGTAAAATACTATACCAAATCTTAAATTAACTCAATATTATTATGGAAAATTAGGAAATTTATGCTAGTAATCATTCGATAGTTCATTATAGTGTCTGCTTGTAGATCTCTTCATTATTTTTAGTATTGTTACTGTGAATAGGATTTAGAATAATAAAATGATGTACTTATATATTAATAACATTGTTAGTTGAATAATTAGAACCACACAAGTCTTACACATGGTAAAGAAAGGGGTGAAGTGGTTAAAGAAGTTTCCACAGTTATTAAATCCTTTTTCCTTATTTAAGAGCAGGACTGCTGATGAAGTAACAGGTGTGGGTGAACAAATTTGTGTCATTCCTTATTTTTTAACTTCTGGGTAACAGGTTAAAGGCAATATATAAGGTTAAAGGCAATATTTAAGGTTAAAGGTAATATATAACCGCTATTAAACTATATATTAAATAATTCATTCCTCGTGCAACTTCTCATGCCTGCTAGAATTTCATAAAGTTCAAACGATAAAAGTAGTAACATGGTTAGAGATTAATTTTTAATCTTCTTTGGGAAATGACGTATGGGATAGGTGACATGCACACCCTTCACGTTAAAACCTTTGTGTTAAATTTCTAACGTGCTACATGGGTACATCTGGAAATTGCAGGGAGACTTAAAACTCTGTAAACTATAAACCTCCGTAACCATTCATCTACTCCCAGTGGGAGGTTTTCCTGCCGCTCCTCACGGCGAAATAGGGCGTGCAGGCCGGCAGGTCAGGGGGCTGTGCCTGTTTAAAGCTCAGGGCTGAGCCCTGTCTTCCCAGATGTATGTCATTTTGGATAAAAGTGCCAGGTAAATATATGTATACACACGGTGCACAAACATGTATGTGTGTGTGTGTGTGTGTGTGTCTGTGTGGATTGAATATGGTTTATTCATTCATTCATTTATGAATTTTGAAACACAATAATAATCACTGTAGAAAACAGTGCTTTAAGTTGGAACACATTAAGAAAGTGTTTAGTTATTCCCTGTGTTGAGGAAGATCTAATTTTACACAGGTGAAAAAAATTGCCCTAATAAGGACTCAGTGGGCTGTTGTGTTCTGTAAAGCAAGACCACAGATAAGGACTAATCATTCTGCTTGTGAGTTTGAAAGGCAGCTGTGAAAATGAAGCTTAAGGGGGATTTCAAGATGATGTAAGAGAATGCATAGCATAAAATTATATCTAAGTATCTGGATGTGTCACTGGGCACGGTTGGCTCACATAATCCCCACGCCATTAATAAAGTATCACTATCCCTATCGGGTAGTGGAAGGTACATCAAACCACAGAGAAGCTACCTACTAAAGGTCATCCCTCAAAACTGCCTATGTGAAAAAGCGGCGGACTTTGAGAGAAGCCAGAGAGAGGCTGCTGGTCACTTTGAAGGTGCTGCGAGGCTCAGTGGCTCAGAACAGACGAAAGGTGCATTAGGCAGCCGTGAGAAGAGTGGCACGTACCGCTGGCCTGCGTGCGAGGGTGGCACAAGAGATGCTGCAGCTCCACATTAAAAAGCATGTCTGGAGTTTGCCAAAGGGCATAGAAGTGACCCAGTTATTATGTGGAAAAGAGCTTTTTGTCAAAATTCTAAATTCTAACACTGCCCACTCCTTATAAAACACCTTCGCTGACTTCAGCAAAGACCGGGCATCTTATTAAACTAAAAGCAACAGTGGATGGTGGGAATTGCAATGAAATACATTAAGTGAACCAGTGCATCAGTTTGTTAAACAAATGAAAATTGGGAGAAAAAATTATTTCGAACACAGTGACAAAGTAACATTAAAGTTGCTCAAAAACAACTACAATGATCCAGTCAAAGCCTTGTTCTGCATCCAATCTAAAAATCTGTGGCAGAAACCTTTCCTGAAAACATAACACAATGTCTCATTAAACAAATAAAATTTTGGATTTCAGTCCTCTTACACATAAATTACAGTGTAGCATTTGAAATCCAATAACATAATACAAATGATGTATGTTAAGCTCTTTATGTATATCTGCTTATATATTTGTCAACCCCTAAAATGATCAAAAAAGGAAAAAAGTCAGCATTCATTTGAATTAATGAAATGCATGCAGCATAAGAACATAAGAACTATACAAATGAGAGGAGGCCATTCGCCCCATCAAGCTCGCTTGGGGAGAACTTAGCTAATAGCTCAGAGTTGTTAAAATCTTATCTAGCTCTGATTTAAAGGAACCTAAGGATTCAGCTTGCACTACATTAT
>JAODKF010000038.1:14288722-14301391 GCA_026779585.1 Mormyrus proboscirostris | reverse complement strand
GATAACATACCGAAGAGGGTAAACAGACTTTGGGGCGTAACCATCTTTAGAAGGAGAGAAGAGCAAGCAGCGTAAGACAGGAAGAGAGAAGAGTCGAGGAAGAGCGGAGATGAACAGATCATCCATAACGAAGGGCGGTTTCCCGTAGAATGGTGAGGTGGTCATGGATCATGGTTCAAGGCAGTTAATTGGGGCAAGTCGGTCCAAGGTACATTTTGTTCAAGCACAGAGCATGAACAGAAGGACAAAAGGAGGGGTGAAGACAATAGAGAAGAGGAGAGATGGGGAGAAAAGAGGGCAACAGAAAGAAGGAATGGAAGAGGGGAAGGGTAAGCGATGGAAAAGAAACATAATAGGGAAACAAAAATAAAATATAGGTCAGTACACAGAAAATGCAGGACTTTTGTCAGAAAATGGCTGGTTTATGGGTTTTTTAGTATATAATTGTCCCAAATGTAGCCACCCAAGACTATTGTGGGCACAGTAAATCAGTCATAAAAAGTGTATTCTAATAAATAATGATGAGGAGAAAAGGACATGCAGTAGAATTTCAAACGATACCACAGCAGTGTGAAATATGAAATGCAGGTAAACTGATTTAAGCTGAAATCGTTTTTCTTTAGCAATTTCCCCCATGAAAACTGCCTTAAAAAGTTAAAGTATAATCATTAGAATTGTGCCTGAAAAATGTTTCATTTGTTTAATTTAAAGATCTGGAACAGTCCGTTTGTAGATTCAGCGAAGTTCCCACATTTCATATCAGCTTTCACAGCACACAGGGAAATTAAGTCAGAAGAGCAGAAGTGAACAGGAAGAAAAGGAGAGTTAACATATCAGCTCACGTGAGAGAGAACAGGAAAGAGAGAGAGAGACAGAGGGGGAGAGAGAGAGAGAGATAGAGAGAAAGTGCGTTTGGGAAACCCGCAGAGAAAAAACACCAGACTGGAAAAGAGGTGCTCATCCATTCTCTTGGAGAAAAACCTTGAAGACAAATGGATTTCAGTAGAATAAAACCAGAAAGAGAGACAGGACATGCTGCCACAACACAGCAAAACAAAAAAAATGAGGTAATGACAAAGAAAGCAATCCATTGCAAAAATAATGAGTTAATTACTAACACGTCATTTTTACGATACTGTGCATTACTTTGTTCCACTATTGAAATAAACAGAAAAACCTCAAACAAATTGAACCAGACAAAGCTAAATTCTGTAAGATCACCGTTTGCAAAGATTTGGTATAAAATGACAGTTGCATACAGTGACCTTTAGAGATTATATTTACTCTGTATACACAGACAGGGGAGAAGATGGAGTAATAGGCAAAATAACAGAAGCACAGTGTGCAGTGAGCAGTGGAGCGAAAGCCAGAAGAGGGACAGGGAGTCTGACTGACCTCCTCGTTGAGGTTGCTGACCAGCAACACGCCGTTGGTGCCAGAGTGTCCTGACAGCGCCACCCTGCCGGCAGCGACCGCCGCTGCAGCTGCCGCGCTCAGCGGGCTCAGGGCCCCTGTGACAGCAAAAAATAATCATAAAGCGTCGCTCAGCAGGAGACGCTAATTCAACGCTAATTCAACCCCAAACCGAGGCGAGAGCAGAGCACTGCCCAAACCAAGCTACTCTACTCTAACGTGGTCGTCAAAATCATGGAGAAGAGGCGCAGGAGAGCAGAGAGCTTGGCTGTGCCGTTACGGCGCTGGCCTTGCATACCATTAGGCTGGCTCTGTATGCTAAACAAATGGAAAGGCCCCATTCATTACCCCAATTACGCTAAAGTCCACAATCAGAGTGTCTAATGACGACTTAATAAAGTGAAACCTAAAAGTGTTTCAGAGTAAATATCACTTTCCTTTAATACAACTTTAATGGGGAAAGGCTTGGCCCATATCTGGCTAATTATTTGAATTTTTTCACTTATAGGTTTTGTTAAACCAAGCCCCCCCCACACACACACACACACCCCACATCCCCACTCACACACACCCCACTCACACACACACCTCAGAAAGACGCCAGGGTTCACATGTACTATGCAAATACAGCTACACTTTATGTTGTTTGAAATGACGTTGGTGCCAGAAACACCAGATTGTAATGAAAGTAGAGGTACCTCCACCCTGTGCAAAACCAAGAGAAGATGGAAATCCTCCTCCACTAGTATAAGGAGCCACAATTCCAGATGGTGTTCCTGCAGTACAGGAACAGTGTACATTAAAGTTAACTTCATACAGGCATCTGGTAGACAGCTACTACAGTACAGAAAGAAAACAAATCATCCTGAGCACCTTATGTCTGGATACAGTGTTTAAATCCTTGCCTTTCAACACTTCATATCTCTCATTTGTGAGAGGGACTAATTATCTGAAATCATATTTTCTTGGTTCCTTCTGCCCACCAACCAGCTCCAGATGCATCTGAATTCACCAACTGCTTTTTAAGTTACAGCTTTTTTTGTGTGCCAGGCTTTCTTGTTTCCATGTAACGCGTGAAAAGGTCCTCATGTATAAGTGGTAAATGCCATTAAGAATCGGACTGATTTGATTTGACCATAAGCATCAGTCAGGTACCATGTAGATGGCTGGCAGAGTAAAGTAGCATAGTCCCGGAGGCCTGGATCTGAAGGATGAACAGTCCACTAACTCGTCTCTTACCAAGTAGAGATGAAGAATCCTTGCTAAAAGTTGCTGCCACGGAGGAGTCCACAGCGGGCTGACCATCCCCGGCTGGGAGCTCTGGTCGAGTGTAATCCCGACTCTTGTCATTGTTATACTTCACGTTGAGGTTCACCAACTTGGAGAAGTCAATCCTCAATGTGCAGCAGGCATTATAGATATTCTGTCCATCTAAGGCCTGGAATGCAGATATCCATATGTAACATTTTTTTATTTTACAAAATTGTTTTTTGATGCAGAGTGATTTTATTAATTTACACATAAATATTTTATGGGCTTGAGATTAATTAACTCTGACTCATACATAGTTTCTGACTCATACATGAATACAAACTAATTGTACAATGAGCAGATTTCAACGCAAGGTGTCAGGTGACCCACCAGTTTGGCCTGCTGTGCATTCACAGGGTCACTGAATTGTAGCAGGGCTTGGAACTGATTGTTCTTGGTGAAAGTGATGATTTTCATGACTGTTCCAAACTTGGAGAAGATCTACCAATGACAACAACACGGGCATAAGACTTAGATTACACTTTAACAGATGCTTTTTTCAAAAGTGACATGAAAATGAGCATCAGTGCACAGGGTCAGCCAGTGACCTTGAAGAAACAGGGCTTAATGGCTTTGCTCAAGGGTAAGATATAGTATTAGAAGCAGAGACCTGGTAACAGGCATGGTGTTGGTGTCCAAACCCACAGAGGCACAGATCACTCCCATAAACCTCCTCTATTAATGATGCATACATATAAAATTTTATCAACATAACTTTCAAAGAAATTCTTCCAATAAAATGAATGTACAACACAGAATTTTAACTTGTCAAACACATTGTGTCAGTCCTAGGAATGTAAGAGTTAAAAAAGAAGGAACTAAGGTAAATCTAGCCCAACCTGCTGAAGGACATCCAGAGTGACGGGATAAAACATGTTGTCAATGATTATTCTAAGCACTGGGCTGGGAGCAGGGGTCAGCGCATTTTCACTGGAGGCCGTCGCTGGAGCAGCAGCGCCCCCTGCCTGGACAGCTGAGACCGCTTGGAGAACAGCCTGGGCGCGCTTTAGCCAGGGAAACACACAAGGCGAAATCATCTTAAGCTACCATCTTCACTTTGAAGTCCATTAAGGACATTCTGGTTGCGTCCAAAAACACCTGGATGCAATTTAATTAATTTAATCCACCGTTGATCGTTCTTACGAATTTAAAAAAAAAAAAACAGCAACAACATTTGTTGACGAGCTTTTAAGACAAAAAGATTCAAAAATCGAACATTCACTTGCCTGGTTTCCCGCGTTGTCCGTCTTCAGCTCCTTGTGATTTGAGTACTGGATAAATACGGGAACATTGCGGACGTGGGGCGTTACGGCAGTGTAGTAGTTCACCATGGTCATGGCTGCTTCTTCAGTTCCAAGCTCCAAGAAAGCCTACAAATAAACGGCATTACTACTGTAGCACAAGCACCAATTAAAAGTGCTCCTATTGTTGCTCCTATTGTTGCTCCTGTTGTTGCATTTTATCATCTAAGGAAGAAACATACAGATTCTTTTTTTTGTTTAAATTAAATCACTGTGATACACTTATTGCAATAACTCTGAGGGTGATACTTCCACCTATATCCACAAATGCTGAAAGACCACATTCTCTGTTTTCCGGGAGAAAGACTGCTGGTTTCCTCACAAGGCTTAATAATAACAGACCCAACTGATGTTACAGGGAGTAGATTAAAATCTTGTTAAGATCTGGGCAACCTTGTTAGGCTAAAAGCAGGCTGGAAAAGACACAGCTCTGCCTACGTAATGGGAGGCTGTTTAACTATGTGCTGTCAGTCCACCTCCTCCTTCGCAAAAAACTGCTTTGCCAACAACCTACGCACCTGATTTTTCCCCTTGAGCGTCAGGATGTTAGTGACTTTCCCAAAAGGCAAACCGAGAGCGATGACTTCCGTCTCCGACACTTCATTGGGCAATTTGCGGATGTGGATTACCCGAGAGGGCGGGCAATCCATTCTGTCTTCCACTCGTAATTTTTTGCTGTCGTTGCCATTGGCTGCAGCGTAAAGAAAAGAATCCAGGATGCCGTGACGTTCATATTAAGCGCATCGTAAGGTCAAACAGCACAGCTAAACAGTAAATATACATAACATTAAAATAAATATACAAAACATTGGATGACAGTGTTTTATTTGCTTTGCTGCAGGAATTTTTATAGAACATCAAGCTTGTTTAAAATGAAATTAATGAAGTAAAAATAGTTCAAAAGATTGAAACAAACTCCAACTTCCTACAATTCAACTTTAGTATATTTTTTACACATTTTGTTTCATTTCATGTCATGTAACTGCAAATGAGTCAGTAGTTTTGTATCTGGCTGCTCCAGCCTTTTAATTAGCTGGGCTTTGCAGATTACCTTAGTTTAGCTGCCAATCACCTACAAGTGCCTGAATCAGGGGCCCAGCCACAAGGAACAGGCCTCCTGCTAATGCAACACTGCAACCTGCTTGTTCTTTGAGACAGAAGCAGTGTGTGTTGGTGTGCTGATTGTAACAATGAGAAACAAAACCAAACAAATTACGAATAGCTAAAACTGATGTTTACATTATTCCTACACAATGCAATACAAACGTTATTTACCTCAAAAAAAATTCTTAACAGATCATTGTGAAAGTGCATGTAATTTTCATGGTTTAATAAAGGCAATAAAATGTGAAAAACCACATTTTTGTGCATGCTATTAATTGTGGGGTGCACACCTACAAAAGAACAGAAGGCTTGAATATGACGATGAATGATGCACGTGATAAAAGCGATTTACAAAAATAAATTATATATATTGGAACACGGGGGCGGGAGGTGAACTCACCAGTTACAATACCGGTCAGCCCAGAGGTCGGACTGTTATATAGACTGCTAGACATTAGCTCATCTGATCCTCTCTGGAAAGAAGACACAATAAACAAATAAATAAGACGAACACTCATCTAAAGACTCCTTTCATTGTCCCAGGAAGAAGAAATGAAATACAGCTCTCCTAAGACAGTTTGAGGAAACGAGAACATAAAACACTGGCTATGTTGCACCCTTTTGTGTTGTTTTAATCTTGCGAGTCTGAGGTGTCAGATGGTGTAATTTCATCTGCAGCTCCCGTCTTCCCCGAAGGCTCCAAGCTGTCTGCAGCTCAGTCAGCGACACCCTCGGAGCGATGCTAAAAGTGACTGATGCGTGGAGGGCCAAACACAGAACCATTACACGCATAACTTTTTAATACGACATCTTGGTTGTGTCTTTGAGTGAATTCCCTTAAATTGTTCTTTATCGCTTACGTTTTTACGGTTACGATAAATTAAATGTGAGGCTCTTAAAGCTACACAGCCTACAAATAAATTGCACGTAATAAAGTTACCTCTGACAAGAACCTTTTGTGACATTCCAGAGTTTGCGTTGGGAGGGGTGAGGGAGCAAACTTCGGTAGAATGTTCTTAAAACCATTTTTTTGCAACAAATATTAATGGAAAAACCACAGAAGGAGAGACTAGGATTGAGAATTTGTGTAACTAAGGGATGTAACAATTCTCAAAAAGGTTACAGCGTTTTGAACATTGTGTATATGAGTACATTATGGATGCAAACATGGACTAAAAACTAATGAAATACAAATGTATTGTCAGCAATTGTCATAAAATTGAGAACTGTACCCATTTAATTTAATTGATACTTTGGTTTCATCTCCTTAAGGGACACCAATACGTCTCCCATGTTTTTTTTAATCTAATCTAATCTATCTATCTATCTATCTATCTATCTATCTATTGTGTTAGAGGCCATTAAAGAAACACAGAAAATGATATATTCAGGGGGTCCTGATATAGGGGGATCAGTCCATTTCTCTGGGTGCCAAGTCAAATGTGGCTCTACTTTAAATTCCTTATTCATTTTCTGTAGACAGTTCAAAAGATGGAATATCAGAATATAAGGTGGGGAGTCATATGTGAAGATACTAAATATCTCTCTTGCCCTTGCTGTTGGTGAGATCAAAGCAGATGCATTTAAACTAATCACACTCATGTCTCCCTAAACTGGGAAGCTGAAATTAGAAGATTTATCTCACATCAGTTATTCATTACTTTATGGGTGGTAAAAACAGACCAAAACTTAGTAGGAAACTGCAGTAGCGACAACAGCAATAATAATCATTATCATAACTTATTTATTATATATAATGCTGTATGTTGGGATTCCTTGCACTAAGAAAGTTCCAGTGAGAGTTAAAAAAAATTCCCCCGCAATGAAGAAAAGATTTGAAGGGAAAATGAGTGGAAATCTGAAATCCTGTGGCAACCTCCATTGCTTCTCTTTTATTATTGTACCTCAATATTTTCTCATCTCAACTCCCACTTAAAATACACCGTTTCCTTTTTTCTAGTCCAGTAATAGTTTGTATCCCCGTTTCGCGATTATCTCTTATTTATGCCAAAGCTCTATACTAGAAGGGTTTATTTCATCCTCATTATAAGACTCTGTTGCTTTCAACTTGGAACAATGAAGTACTTTTCTAGACGAGGCCGCATGGTCGTCAACATGGCGACATATAAAGCACATATAAAATGGATACTGCACTCCATGCATTACAGCTCTACTCATTTCATCGGGAATAAAAGGTTATGTTTCGATGAAATATCAATATTGTACTGTTAATCAAAAAGAAGCAGCTTGTCACCTCTAAACACGAACACCTCAGGAAGCAGGGATCTTAGAGCAGAGTGGGCAGGTGGCTATAAATGACATCACGTGCATATTTGTGTGTCCCAGTTCATTTTTTGTTTAATATATTTCCAATACATTGAAATAAGCAGTTTCGACATGCTTTCATCTCAAAGTCCAAAAATTTCTGGTAGTGCAAAAAAGTAAAATCTGTTAAAATTGGTATTTAAGAAATTAAAAACATATTTATTAGGTATAATTCAATGATTGAAACCTTAAAATTATTTTTAAATTCTTTTTAAATTATTTTGAAAAATGCCATAGTTTTAAAAGTATCAAAATAACTAAAAAATATTTGTATACAAATTTACATTACCTCAAATGTCAGGTGGCACAACTGGGAAAAGGGTTTTTGTTTTATTTTTACTATTTAAGTAATTTTATAAAACAATACACTAGATGAAAGATGAAAGTGATCTTCACAGCGCAGTGAAAAAGTAGATTCAAGTGAAATACTGAGGAAACCATTACCATTACCATTACCATTTTCAATTAATGGTTTGGCTTGCACAGCTCCCATGTACGGTGGTACAACTCATGGAAAACCCATGGAAAATTCACTTTTAAAATGGTGTGAATAAACTTGAAATCAAGGACAAAAAAAGCAGTTTGCACAGGTGTCGAAACAGATGTCCATTTACCTTGAAACTAGCTTGAAAATGCAGATGGTAAAACAGCAATTAATATTACTAATAATCAATCGATAGATACACACACACACACACACACACACACACACACACACACACACACACACACACACACACACACACTCACCGGGCAGGTAATAGGGAGTGTCTCACACACACACACACACACTCACTCACCGGGCAGGTAATATACACAGGGCAGGTAAAACACAGGATGGTGACCAGTTACTCAGAGAAGACCGGGTATCAAAGACACCACTCAGTAGTTCATGACTGTAGATCATGAAACAACAATTTCTGATACTCAAGGACCTGGCTACATCGGTTAGTAGGCAACGCAATTAATGAAAAAATGAAACCAGAATGAGAAGCAGCTGAATATGAACTGCAGTGAGGGAGACCTGATGAACGGGCGTGGCTGCGGTGAGGGAGACCTGATGAGGGGGTGTGGCTGCAGTGAGGGAGACCTGATGAAGGGGCGTAGCTGCGGTGAGGGAGACCTGATGAAGGGGCGTAGCTGCGGTGAGGGAGACCTGATGAAGGGGCGTAGCTGCAGTGAGGGAGACTTGATGAAAGGGCGTGGCTGCGGTGAGGGAGACCTGATGAGGGGGTGTGGCTGCAGTGATAGCGCTAAGTGCCTCCTTACAGCTATAATTACAAACAGGCAAATTCACTATGTGCTTCCTGTTGGTGTAAATAAGAGAACAAAATGTGTGAACAAAAACGTGGGAAAAGAGCCCTGAAACAAGGCAATATGCTTAAATGAGTGAAGCTGAGCACTAAAAATGAAGCTAAAAATGCTAAAAATTAATTTAGCATTAAATAAATTATGCATTTCTAGAACTGTGTACTAAATTGTGCATGAAAGACAAAATATATTTTACAAATTAAACCTATCATGCCAGAAAACAGATAATAATATTTATCATTAATCAAATAATGACCACTACTTAATTAACAGTTTAATCTTTCACTGAATTAATCATTTTAACAGCTCAGTTAACCATTCACCACCATCTTACTCTAGAGGACAGCAACAAGTTAAGCCCTGTGAAAAAAATTGTTTCACAGCCACCAAATGGGACTGCTGACTGTAAACATAATTAGGATACACTTCTGTGATATTCATTGTTATTCAGAGAGAGCAAACATTTTTATAATTGTTTAGGAAGGAAATAAATGTCACACGGCATAAGCGCCAGAATCGGCAGGACCTGTATCAATGGCTGACAATTCACCTAGAAACAATTGCATTTGGTTTGGAAAAGAGCATGCGTAGCAACCCGGTTCATTTCATTAGTCTCAAAAATGTTTCAAAAAAGTATGTATTTTGTTTGAAAAGGTCAACATTAGAAGGGGACTGGCAGACTAGGAAGACAACAGAAACCACATGGATATCAGTTATTTTACCTTTATAAAGCAGACTAGAGAAAATTGAAATTCTGAAGAGATTTTACATCAGTAGCCTAATAACTGGCGTTGGACGTCTGACATGTTAAGTAGTTGAGGGAAATCATGTGAGAAAGAGTTTATTAGAAAAGATTTGAGTTGTTCTGAATATCTGAAGTCATTAGAGTCATAAAGGGCAACTTCAGCTTGGTATGATGAACTATGTATAAAATTTATAGTCAAATTAGACAAGAAACGTAGATTTTTGATCTGAATAAAGAATCTCTGCAGTAAACTGTCAAATTTCCATCCATCCATCCATCCATCCATCCAATCCCTCAATCTTCTGTAACTGCTTGTCTTATTCAGGGTTGTGGGGGTCCAGAGCCTATCTCGAATGTTACAGGCACAAGGCAGCAAACAACCCAGGATGGGGCGCCAACCCATCGCAGGGCGCACACACACACCATTCCCTCCACATCTACCCCTACAGACAATCTGGTATCTCCAATTAACCTAGGCATGTTTTTGGACTGTAGGGGGAAAACCAGAGTACCCAGAGGAAACCCCACAACGACATGGGGAGAACATGCAAACTCCACATACTGTACATGAAGCCGGGCCCCGAGGCCTGACGCGACAGTGGTAACCACTGCATCACCATGCCACCCCTGTCAAACTTCCTCAATAAGAAAAACGATGGTCATTTTATCACAATAAGGCCACATATCTGAAGAGCTGCTGCAAGACAAAAACAGTCGGACCAAATGGTGACTGCCTTCGCCTGAGAGCATGTGACCTGATCGAGAACATTCTCTGCACTTTGGCAAAGACCTCAGATCTGCCACGTGTCATCATACCACTGTCGTTAGTCATGTCTTTGGTGCTGTCCACTTTCCATTGTAGGTGTGCGTTACTGCTTTTACCAAAATAGGGGAACATGATTTACAACTTTTACAACTTATACAAGTCAAGTTGGGCAAAGTTTTTAAAGTATAACTCAGGAAAAAATTAAGAGACCACAGCAAAATGTTTAGTTTCACTAATCTTTCAAATTATGGGCATGCACCTGTGTAAAAGAGATACATTTTTCAAACTGCAGCCCGGCTCTTCCCTGTTTCTCATTCATGAAGGGCTTCTTCGTTGCTTTATGGGTCTTCAATCCTGCTTCTAGGCAGCCTGTGATGAAATGTCCTGCACTTCACAACACTTAATGTTTCCCATTCTTTTTGAAGGTCATTTGAGGTCATCACTGGCATTAGAAAGTGGTCTCTGCCCCCTACCTGTCTGCCTTTTGGTCATTGCCAGTGTCTCCTGCTTCACCTTGTTCTTGGTCTAGGGCTGCAACTAATGGTTATTCTGGAAGTCGACTAACCTTTCAAATTTTTTGTCGATTAGCCGCTTAGTCACGATTATTTCATGCCTGACCATTTTGCTGTCTGCGACCTGCGGTTGCACATCCTGTTCTGGCCTCCAGTGCATGTCCTACCTCATCTGCTCACATCTGTCCCCCTGTCAATGTCCCCCTGATGTGTCTGCATTAAGACGATTCCAATTTATAATAATCAAATTAGAATAACAACCAGTGAAACATAAGAATTTGAAAATAATCAGGTGTTTTTATATTAGTGTGACCATCACAATAAAAAAAGAAATATATTAAACAATACAAACTAAAGTGCACATTGGTGACACCGGTGTGTCTTAAAGCCCAAGAGTTTAATTAAAGCTTCAATTCAAACAAAATTAAATTCTGAATAAAAGATTCAGTTCATATATCGGTCTTTGACAGTTGACGTCAGACTCGCTATAGCTACAGTGAATTGTGGGTCGAATCGCCATTTCGGTTGTATACAACTCAAGTGCCAGCATTTGCGTGAGGCATTACCTTCAGTAAGATGGGACACTCAAGCTGTGTGAAAGGCTGTCATACTAAATCACATGGTAGAAATGGCAGAAAGGTGGACCACAACATGAGATTTTTTCGGGTTCCAACTTGGAAAAGAGGATATGGACGGCAGGTAGAGGAGGTAGCGAAGAGGCGTCGGGTGACCTGAGTCACAGCGGTGAGACGGAAGGAGATCACATTCAACGCCATATCTCCCTTCATGCGTGTTTGCGCATTTTCTTAAAGGCAAGTATGACGTTTTTTGTTTAAGTGATATTACTGAATATGCATTTTTTTCACGGGTATTTTCACATTGGTTCACTTACACTAGTAAGCTAGCCTCACTACGGAGGGTAGCAGAAATGGATTAATCTGTTTGTGTTAAACTAGCGTTACAGAGCGAATGCTTTTTAAAGACAAAAATAAACAGCAATGGTGTAATGACACGTTTATCAGTGCATGTATGTGTATATTCGCATGCATGGATTATAAGCCACAATGCTGGATAAGGCTGTCACTGTGTGCTGTGCCCTGACAAACCAATGCCCAACTATAGTTTAACTTTAGAAACATTAGCAAGTACGGTTTCTAACGTTTCACATGGTGTCTGGAAGGATTTGTATAAACTCATTGTATACCGAGCCTGTATTCCGCTTGTCACTTAACTTTATTGGTCATATTTAAAATAAAGTTATGTCCAATGACATTTTTATGGTGTTCTTGACTCTTTTCCTTTCTTAAACACCTATATTACTAGTGTCTTTTGGTAATGAAAATTCCTTATTACTGATTACATTAAACATTACATTTTTGTAGAGAAAAAAAACACTGAATATGAAACATTAAGTTTAACCAAATGTGCGATACACTCAAAATGGCGATTGGGGGCGTGTCAGACAGCGCAGTGCAGGTCCTGTTTCTGATGCGTTGACAATACAAAATCCGCGTCAACAATTTTTTGTAGTCGACGTTGTCGATTACATCGACTGATTGTTGCAGCCCTATGTACCACTGTCTTTATATAGTTTGAGCCTGGAAGTAGCCTACCTCTCCGTGTAGCCTTCTGTCCACAGAACCACGATTAAACCAGGACTTAAAAATGCAGATTTGTAAAAAAAAACAGAGTGGTCTCTTACTACTGAGCTACTTTTATTAGCATAAATAAAAAGGACATGCAAAGGAATACTTCAATTCTTAAATACGTCTTTTATTCATTTCATCCGTTTGAAATCAGGTAGAAATGAATAATTGATAAATATGAATTCCATCCATTCATCCAGCTTCTAAGAGTTTATCCAGTTCAAGGTTGAGAAGC
>JAODKF010000038.1:14245903-14263969 GCA_026779585.1 Mormyrus proboscirostris | reverse complement strand
GTATTACCTGCCCCCTTCACTTTTGGAGCCATGTACTCGGTATTACCTGCCCCCTTCACTTCGGGAGCCATGTACTCGGTATTACCTGCCCCCTTCACTTTTGGAGCCATGTACTCGGTATTACCTGCCCCCTTCACTTCGGGAGCCATGTACTCAGTATTACCTGCCCCCTTCACTTTTGGAGCCATGTACTTGGTATTACTTGCCCCCTTCACTTCGGGAGCCATGTACTTGGTATTACTTGCCCCCTTCACTTCGGGAGCCATGTACTCGGTATTACCTGCCTCCTTCATTTCGGGGACCATGTACTTGGTATTACCTCCCCCCTTCACTTTGGTTGGCAATCAGGGCAGGCAGTCTGCTGTAACATTAAGACTGTCCATCTAGTGATTTATCTTAAACATGATGGCCTGTTGTAGAAGATAAAATCTGCTAATACTCTGGGTCTGGACTCACTCCGGAGCATGATGGCCAGTATCCAGGTGGATATCCCCACCCAATTAGCTGCTGCTGTGATCGACAAGGCCCCTCCCAGCTGCAAGCCTAGCTGATATCCTTACAGATGTTTAAAGCAGTGATTTATTATTATTTGAACACTGAGAGCAACTCATCTATTTTGGACATGGAAGGACAATTAATTGAAATATTTACATTTAGTTTATTTAGTACTGTAGGTGCTTTTTGTATGAGAACAGGAACTACATGCGGGACAGCAGAGTAGCTAAGCTGCTCCTCATCGTTCTTTGAGAGGACAATCGTGGGATTTCAGAGAAATATGATCAAATGGTTAATGACTCCAGCGTTCTTCAAGATCGAGATTTGCTTTTCTTTCAATGTACCTAGCAGCTGTAAAGTCTATGTCACAAATAAGCTGGAGTCGGACAGAATATAGTTTGAGCCTGAGGCAGCACCCCGCGATTGAGTGTACTATGAAGGGCAGCCTTTTTTCACACTCCTGATCCATGTCAGCTTCAAACTTCCTTTGGATGTCCTTGGTGGTGGAAAGCTTCAGCAACACCAAGCTGCCCATCTGTGGATGATAAAAGATTATCTTGATAGTGATGATTCTCAACTTTCCAACTGGTTCTTTAGTCTTTCAAGATGCCTTCAGGGACATCAAGGTTTGAGGAATGCTGAGCATGAGAATTTCACAACAACTGCTTGGCATGGCTACAGAGAACCATGGGGCAGAGCCAAAACAGCAACAAATTTAATCCTTAGGGTCATACTTCTCTAATGGTCATCTGGCATCATCGCAATCCACAGGAAAAGAACTGAGGTGACTAAGGGGATATCAGAAAAGTGCTGACCATTGAACCACAGTGGTGTTCTGCTTTTTTATAAATGTATCACACTGTATGGTGATTCCATGAGGGAACACAGGAAAGGGAAATTATCTGTATGTCGCTGATTTTGTTAACCTGGAATGCCTGTCCATGGAGTTGTGTGAATTGCATGCCATTCTTAACACTGGGTCAATATTCATTGTGCAGGCAGACAACAGCCCAGCCTGTCACAAACGAGTGATTACGCCAAGACTGTAAGCTACATTCTGGCGTTGCGCATACGAGAAAACAACTGTTAATATCTTTCCTAGTTGTGCCAGAACCAGCAGAAACAACCTGGCAGCTTATAGGACCGATGTTGAGAAAGATCTGACTTCTCCATCACAAGCATTTATCAATCGGTAAGTGATCGTTTAATTATCCATCCATTGTGTATCCACTCACCTTATGCAGAGCCATAGAGTTCCAGAGCCTATAGGTGCAAAGCAGGAATTATCCTAAACACACACCTAATTCACATATACAGACAATTTGAGGGAATAGACCCCAGAGACTTGAACCCTGGTCTCCAGATGTGTGTTAACCACTGTATCACGATGCCACGTTATCAATTTAATAATGAAAACAGTAACATGCAGCATCGCATACATGAATCTATAAAGCTTTAATGCAGCATTGGAGTCTCCAACTAATACAGTGCTAATAGCTATTAGTATATTAAACTGTAACTGTATTTTTAATGTTTCAAGATTGATATAATTGAACGAGAAATGTGAAATTTTGAGATATATCGAATTAAAATACCAATTCTAAAGAATGAATTCATGTTTTAGATACTATTTCAGTGAATAGTCTGCATTTACAATAAAATAAAAAATAAAATGAATGGATCAACAACAAAATAACATTTTAGAAAACTTAAACCTAAATTAGTGATGCAGTTATGAATATCTGCATAACTCCATTAAGCCCACTCATATTAGCCTAAACATGAGTCTTCAGGTAGCAATACTTGAAGCAGTTATGGAAATAAAGTTGGGTTTTGTTTCATTTATATTATCACAGTCCAGCTTAGTAATCAAACTCTACGTAAATTCTGTGTTATGTATTTCCTGTATTGAACATGCTACCCTTAAAATAGATTAAACATTTCTGTTGCATTACACTCCTGTTGTTACTGTTTGATTCTCAAAGTGTGAAGTGTATTTTTTCTTGCCAGGTGTAAAAGGCTTTGCTTATAATATGTTTCTTAGCAGGATCATTGAGGAGCTCCGCAGCCCCGTCTACCACCCCGTTACACTGGATCATACCCAGCAATCACGAACATCGCAAGTCTAGCATTCCTAAGCTGCGAGCTGCCTCCATTTTAAAGGTTTTATGTCCGCATTCGTCAAACCCCCCTGACAACAGCTCTGCGGAGTAATATCAGAGACCTTCTGACGAAACTCCTTTGCTTTTGCACGCAATCTCCATAAAACTTCTCGACACCGGGCCTCGCTGAAATATTTAGTGACAGGATCTCTCTGGCTATTAGCCGCGGCGCTTCCTGGACCCACTGGGGGCCGGCGGGTGTCCCTCGTCAACCCAGCTGTTATCTCTGCCACCAGTGACGGTAAACTCGCATGAAATGTAGTCAAAAGCCGGGAGAATGGCTGGGGGGAACCCATCGGAGCAGCGCTAAAATCTCGGAGTTCCGCGTGCTCTATTACACTCTTAGGGGCTTCAGGGGAAATTAAAGACTGAATGCGCTATGTTTGTCAGTTGGGGTAGCTGAAGAAACATATGTTTTGAGGATGAACTATTCAACTCAAATACCTCCATTGGCATCAGAAGCAGAGCCAATAGCTATGCATTATGTCAAAAAAGAAATTACGTGGAAAAGTTTTTTTTTCCCCAATAAAAAAAAATCAAGAAAAAGATAGATTTGGTAAATTTGGTTAATTTAGATTAGAATTTTGGTTACCTGTTGTAATGTGACAGTTAAAAAAAAATAAACCATAGTTTATCTGAGTAAACAAATAACAATTTAAAAAAAAATGCAGTAGCTATTAAGCAGCTATTAACCATCCAGCTCTCCCACAGACCAAATTCTGCAAAATGTTCTGGCTTTTATGTCTCTCCCTATGATTTCATGGTAGATTTCATATATGCTCAATACTTCAGGGAGTCTGTTAAGAAGCCATTCGACTTTGCGAAGCAGTGGTTTTGTTCAAGGTCTATGAAACAAGCTATCATCTTAAAGACCAAAACAACAAACTTGCAAGTCAATATGTCTGGCTTATGCTAATGAATTATTTTGCACAATAATTCTAATTAGCTAAAGTACTAGCTAGGGGCAGCACAGTGGTCTGCACTGTTGCCTTAGACCAGCGTTTCAGTCTCTGCATGGCTCTATGTGTGTGGAGTTTACATGTCCGCCCCGTGCCCTAGTGGGGTTACCGCCAGGTACTCTGATTCCCCTCCACGGTCCAAATAACATGATGAAGCTGATTGAGTCACCAGCTTGCCCATCGTTGTGAATGGTGTGTGAGAGAATGGTGTGTGAGTGAATGGGTTGGTGCCCCATCCTGGGTTGTTCCCTGCTTTGTGCCCATAGTCTCTAGGACAGGCTCCCGACCCTCTGTGACCCTGAATAGGACAAGTGGTTACAGAAAATGGATGGACAGGTAGTGTTTGGCCATAATAAGCTAGCACGCCCGCTCCTAATATTTCTGGGAGAACATTTAAAAAAAAATTGAGGAAGCACTTCTTTACACAGCGTATAGTTAGAGTATGGAATAGTCTTCCTGCTAGTGTAGCAGAAGCTAAAACCCTGGGTTCCTTTAAATCAGAGCTAGATAAGATTTTAACACCTTGATGGGCCGAATGGCCTCCTCTCGTTTGTAAATTTCTTATGTTCTTATGGTGTATAACATTATGGTAACATTTTACTTGATGGGGCACAAATAATATAGTATTATGCTATTACTTGTGTCTTTGTTAATTAACCCCAAGAAAAATAGTTACACATCAATCTCATGTAAATTCACCATTAATGAATAGCGATGCGTGTTTTATCTCAAGCAGTTATTGTATTTGTTACTATATCTGTTAATTTTGCTAAACCTTTGTGAATTACAGAAAGCACAAGTTATGAATAACAAAATTTAAATACTGACCCCTATATCTGATCAGGATTACTGATTTTCGTGCAATGTGAGTATTTATCCAGACACAAAAAAGTCAAATTAAATGAGAACTTCGGGGTGAAACAGTAACTTTAATAGCCAGATAGACTGTAGCAGCTGATGTAATATTCTATACAGATAACAGGAGTCAGTTTGGAAAAGAATCTTTGTCAAACGGCATAACCAAGAACCAACAAGGGGTTTTAGATTCTATTTCACTGCAGTAATTGCAAATGATAACAAGAGTACATTGCTCTCCAAATATTTAATGATCCATAACAAGTGATATAAAGTTGCTTCTGTGATTCTGCTCCCATGACTTATGACAAGTAATAGCTTGAGAAAGAAGACCTAGATTTTCTCGCCCTCCAGTTTATCAGACTCTAGAGGCCTACAATTCTCTCACTTTATATCTTGTACTCATATTAAACAACAGCTTGTCTATGAAAGTGAGCTTCAGGGCTGTTTGTTTCTCCGCCTCTGCTGTCTTTACCCCCCTCTGTTTCTTGATCTTACACAGATGAAAATACATTGTTCCAGCTGTTTTAAAAATGCCTATATGACAAAATTTCTGTAACGTTTATGTGGAAATGAAGGTTATCCCCAAACAGGTGACATTACCAGAATATATACTAGCACTGGAAGCCATGAAAGGTCTAGGTCCATGAAGCCATGTGCAGTTTTGCCTATCTAGCTTCAAATATCTATAATCAATACTGTTGCCTTCTCTATGTCTAATAAAGAGAGCAAATGAGTCACCAAATGAACAGCCCAAAACTGCACACTGAAAATAATATTCTACAGATCCCTTAACGCCGCCTTCACTGTCCTGCTGAGTGGACGATGAGGAAACGAGGCCACCAAAAGGTCGATTTCCCCGACTGAGAATGAAGCCCTCAACATGCATCACCATCTTAGTATGGAATGGCAGCATCAAGTGTGGCAGCAAGTATCTCACCCAAGACAACCACCTCTGTCCTGCCGGATCTTCAACTTTTGAAGGTTTCTTTTTGGGTGTATAATGTCGAAGGGCCAGCAGGTCTTCATGTTAGATACGTGGATGCGTTTTCATGCACATTTTGTACTAAAAGGGGTTTGTTTAATGGAATTGTGCACACTGCCATGTGTACACATACACACACACACATATTTAATGCAACGAGGCAATGTTAAATGGTGATAAATGACCTGAAATCCTAAAGGACTGTACTTTCTGCTGTCATATCAGTGCAGTCTTCCTGAGAATCCCGTTTTGCTCATTGCGCTGCAGCCTCCTTCCTCCAGAAGCTACGTTTAGTCCCATGTGCCACGGTATTGATTCGAAAATCACTGGCCTGCATATTCACACCATCTGTTCTGCTAACTGCAAATGCCAAAAAACATTTTTATGTTGAGTAGAACCCCCCCATTTTGTGGAGTGCACACATTCATTAAAGAACCCCCCCATTTTGTGGAGCGCACACATTCATTAAAGAACCCCCCCATTTTGTGGAGCGCACACATTCGTTAAAGGTAGCATTCGAATACAGCAGCGGCTTTTTTACAGCATTGTGAGCGGAGTGGCATAAGTTATAGAAGAGAAGTAAAGGACAGACATGTGACTTAGTAGATGGAAACGTATTTATTTGGTTTGGCAGATTTTTTGTAACAATATGTGCCATTTAACATTTCCAATAGCAACTGCTTACTGTTAATTTACATTAATATTGTTAATACTGTGCAAAACAGACACAACCACATAGTCATTTCTCCATTTTTTTCCCTCGCTCTCTGTATTTTACATTCTACATCTACAATTAAATTAAGCTTTGGGCATAATAAGCGGATAAAACCTTGAAATAATCAGATGCCGGTCTGCAGCTCATTTGTGTCCTTCTGAATTTGGGTCTGGGGGAGGGGAACATATACAGCTCAGGAAAATTAAAACATTCTTAAATCCTGATTTAATCCCGGTTCTTATATGCTACACTGAGAGGTAAGCAGCTTCCAGGCACAAAGTTTCTGAGATGACAGCACACAAGGTGAAGCAGGACACACTGGCAATGACCAAAAACCAAAAATCAAAAGAAGAGGGGGGAAGTGACTTTCTAATCCCACAGATGACCGTCAATTTATCAGACAGCGCATCATGAATCGGGCCATGACCTCAAGTGACCTTCAAAAAGAATGGGAAATGTTAAGTGGTGTGAAGTTCACTGCTAGGACAGTTAAGACTGCCTGGACTCCTGTGCTTTGTACACTGCACTCTGTATATATGATAATAAAATCTCATTCATTCATTCATACATTCATTCATTCCTAGAAGCCCTTACAGACCCAAAAAGCAAGGAAGAGACCATCTCATTAATGAGAAGCAGGGAAGAGCCAAGCTGTTTTTGCACATTCCCATGAACTGAGAAATAAGTGAAACTAAAAATGTTGCTGTGGTCTCTTCATTTTTTTCCAGAGCTGTTTGTTATCATACGAATTAGGTGACATGGTGACCACTAGGTCTCCTCGCTCATCTGCCTCCACAAAATGATTCCCTCTTTGAAGACAACCCATAGCTGCCTTGCTCGCACGTGGCCTCCTGACCCCAGCAGCAGAGTCCAGGGAATGTTAGGCTTCTAAAGGTTTACTGTCACTTTGTTTGCTGATGTCTTCCTGCCACTGATAATGAGTGAATCTGATGAGTGATTTCCTCGCACCATTGTTATTTACTTACTCCTTATTCAAAGTGACTTATGAAGCAGCTTGCAGCCATAAAGCGCTCTTTATAGTGCATTTATTTACAGCGCACGGCATGGAAGCTCAGTGGGTAGTGCTGTGACCTCACACCTCCAGGGCTGCAAGTTTGAGTCCTGCCTCCTGCACTGTGTTTGTGAAGTTTCCCGGTTCTTGCTAAGTTTCTGGGTACTCCAGTTTCCCACCAAAGTCCAAAAACATGCAGATAGATGAATTTCCAAAAATGTATATGAGTGTGTACTACTGCACACTGGCATCAGCTCCTAGGTGTCTCCTGCCTTGTGCCCTGTGTTTCCTGGGATGGACTCCGGCTGCCCCTACCCTAAACAAGCGCTTTAGGAAGATGGACGAGTAGATGACGTCATTCAAAGGTTTTCATTCCAGGTTACAAGAAGGGATGTGAACCTTCTCCCAAAACACACTGATATCACCTTCCATGGGATTACTGAGCACCTGTGGGCATCAATGGACCCACAGTACCATCAACTGCCTGGGGGATAACATGGCTTACAAACAATCGTCTGAGAAATAAAGGCTCACAAGTGGGTTTCATTTTATAATAAGATGGAGCACAAGGTTACCTTTAGAGACTACGCACTTCCATAAATACAGACATTTAAAATAAGGAAGTTGTAAAAACCTGCATCGGTACAGTGATCCCTTATCTCAATGTGTAAGAATGCTGTATTCAGCATCATGTTGTATTTTAAATCTTAAATCTTGCATACAGTTGGATACATTTATTCCTAAGAATGATCCCCAGCATCTCAGAAATGTACCGAGGATTTTCTGATCTCACAAACATATAAATATATTTACAAACTGGCTACAGATACTATGAACTATATGCTGTAAGTCAAGCCTGCAAATGCAAATCTCTTGTATAATGTTGGGGAAAAATGCAGAAATAATCAATGGTAGTTGGCACACACCGCATTTTTTGTGCCAGAAGTCAGCCTGTGTCTTCACTTGCATACTTAGTGCAACTCCACGGGACCAGAAATCTGGTGATGCCCATTATCGTCATGGAAACCAGGCAGACAGCGGCGCAAAGCCACACGCCCTCTTTCCGCTGAAAAAAAGGAGCTGTTCATAGATTCTGCAGAAAGTACCGGCATTATTGTGTTGGAGTTATTCCAAGTGTCCCCCACCGCCCCCCCTGCCTCAACACAAACACGCACTGGAGTGAGCACACACACAGCCCACTGATAAAAAGGACTAATCTACACATAGACAGAGCTCCCTCTGCAGGAAGCCAAAGGTATGCCACTTTTCTTCGCCATTTATCAGAATGATGTAGTCAAACACACACACACACACACACACACACATGCATATGCAAATCTAAGCAGAGAAAACATTTGAAAGTGCACCTACAGTAAAACTGCACCGTCTTCTGGGCTCATTTTCACATCTGGAAACAGGAAATGTTCATTAAAAATATTGTAATCAAATTCTATCCATATGGTTGGACACTGATTAGAATGAACATGTTTTGTGCAGTAATACTTGACTGACATTTTTTTTCCATATTTTCTGAGATAATTTAAATGCTCCACTGGAAAGATTCTTTGGCAGCATATATCTTTATAAAAAATGAAAGTTAAGCTGCTCAAAAAAAGCATCACAACATTTAACTAGGGAAAGAAAATAATAAGAGAGCCAAGATTTCAGAATATGTTAACGACTTATCCTCTGAAAATGATCGACAATGCAAGCAAAATATTAAAGTGTTTTAACTGGAAAAAACATTTCTGGGAATATGTTAAACAATTGCAGCCAAGTAGCAATACAACCACTCAACAAAAGTGATTGTGTGTGTGTGTGCGTGTGTGTGTGCGTGTGCGTGTGCGTGGGTGTGGGTATGTCTCCTGTCATGGAGTGGCTCATCATGGCCCTGCACTGGGTAAATGGTTATGGAAAATGGATGGATGGATGGATGGAGAGGCGGGTGGTTCTATGTCATATTAAAATCTTATTTTTGTCTGAAATTCAAATAAAAAAATCTACATCAAAAGAATTACAAAGTCCTTTTTTCTTCTTTATCTTCTTTATTTGCTGTGCTTACATGCACTCATCAGTATTGTTATTACTCCAGTTGAAGAAAACATATCAAAATCAATTGACAATATGCAGTATTAATTGCATTATACAATAAGCTGAATGGAAATCAAATTGGAAGTAAATAGAAACACATTAATATTAACTGAACACCCTGACATTTCAGATAACAAGTTAATATTAACAAGAAGCCCTTCAATAATAACTGAGAACGTCTATTCTCCCAAACAGAAAGTGGGAGTCATAATGAAAATGGATCTTATTGTTGATTGCATATTGTTGAGTCATATATATATTCATACAGGTACAATACAATGGTCCTGTCAGTAGTACCTAGAACAAAATGTACCAAACCTAGGTTTTCTATGATGGTCTTTCAAGCTTTGATAACTTGTTCACTCACCTTGCAAGACTTTAATATGAAAAAATACACTGTCTCCAGAAGAATCTCAAAATGAATCACCTGGTTGATGACTAAAACAGTTGTACATGAGTGAGAAGAGCATTTCTACATGGTCGACTTCACAGCATTTGTATAGACCCTAGTATCAGTAGTCATTCAGAAGATAATGGTTATTCTGTTCAGCTGGTAAGAGGTTTTGGGAGCAGAGTGTGACTCAGTCCGTTTGGCCTCTGTGTCCCTCATTAGAGGCTCTCTGGTTTGAGCCCCAGCCTCGGCCGATGAGTTGCATCTCTGGTGCCCCCTCCCCCCCCAAAAAAAATGCTGCAGGGGTGCTGGATAAATGGCCCGGCCCTGCGATCAGACCCCAAGCTTGGCTTTTGTCCACAGAGGTGTCCATTTGTCTCAAAAGAGGACAAGGTGAGATATGCAAAGAGTAGCATTGCAATATACCTGTACAATTTGAAAACAGAGCTCCATTTCATTTTCCAGCAAACTTTAATTTGCTAATAACTTCAATAATAAGAGGTAAACTTCATTGGTGTGGTAAAATACTGTACCCTAATTGGACAAAGGTTTTGGGGCATGGAGCTGCTATACCAGCATAAACCATTTATCCTTTCCTGCTTTAAAAAAAAAAAAACAACACCTGACACCTGGTTCATCCAATGTACAAAGAACACTATTCTGTTTGAAATAAATGCTAGTATTTTATATTATGATAACGTATTCTCTAGTGATAGTTAGCTGTGTTTTGTTCCTGAATTTATAAGCTCTTTGATTGCAGAGTTAGTTCACTTAGTCCTTGGAACCAAAATATGTCTTTCTGTAAACCAATTTCTTCTGTCTTTGGAACAGTCCTCATGAACCCATTTTTGTTTTGTCAGGTACTGTCAGCTATTTGTGACAAGTTTGATTTATGCAGACCAATACCCCGACCTATGGTTTGGGTTGCCAGTGTGGATGAAGATAGGCAGAGCACACCATGTGGCTAATTGTGATGCCAATATAAAGAAGCTGGCCAATCCACATGTCTTATCTTGAGGACAGGCTTCCACTAAAGATTTATGAGTCAAATGAGAGTGATTCATTGGGCAACTGATAAGTTGATTGCTGATACGATTGATGCAGAGGTATTATTACACTTGCAGGTGCCTCTGTTTGGTTAAGAATCTCATTTCTCCTGTTATACTTGAGCCAATAACAAAAGATAGTAGATTACTGCTTTCTTATTACTTAAAGAAAGTAGACCAACCATTAGATTTTAATTTCCTATTGCTAAAATATATTTATCTTTACTACAGGTAGACGCACAGAGAACAGCACTGAAACCGCTACTTAAGCCTGAAAGACTTGTTCAAAACCTGGTGTCTTATAATCAGAGTGTCTAATTTCAGGTGTAGACAATAACCTAAAATGTGGGGAAAAAACATCTGTACTTGTAACTATGTAACTATTACTGATACCGAGCATTTTAGTAGAAATATTTAACGTCACATGCACTTCTTTATTCACATCTAACAAACACTTTTATCCAAAGTGACATACTTTTTTATGAAAGCAGGGTCGACTTTCAGAGCCTCGCTCAAGGGCCAACAGTGAGGTCACTCAGTCAAGGCTGGGATTTAAACCAGTGACTTTCCAATCACAAGCACAGCAGCCAAACCTACTGGGCCCTGCTCAAATAAACCAAGTCCTTTTGTAAACTCGTATCTTAATTCAGGCAAAATTTTGAGGATTTTTGTTTTTAGAAATCTATTAATTGAGGTGGTATTTGCTGACTACTTGTGGACATTCATGTCACACCACTTCAGGGGACAGCTGGGGAGGTAGGGATGTGTGTTAAATGAACAACAGAATGCAAAAAAGGGAAATTTTAGTAAGACACATCTGGCAGTGAAAGTGAAGTGCCTTGTTTTATGATAATGTGTTTGCCTCATTTTCGTCATTCTCAGGGATCGATGTTTTATCTAGTGCTTGGAGTGAATGTGGCCCAAGTGAAAACAAACAAACATTAAACCGTCTTACTTCTCGTTTCCACATTTGTTTCAGGCTGCTGTTTTCTGAGATACAGATCTAATGTTAATTGCTAATCTTTGGCATCTTTGAGTTTCTAATTGTTAGAATGTCTTTAGATGTCTTGATTGCCTCTTCGTACGGCGCTTTACCTACAGTACCATGCTATAAGGGCCGTGAGGCCGAACGTGCACCAAATTAAAATATAAAGCCTGGTCAGTGTTTCTGGATGTCTGACGACGGCGTGTGGCATTTGATGGAGATCCCATGCAAAGGGACACTGTGACAGCCCAAACCGCTCCTTAATTAGCAGGTCCCTTGTTCCCTTTACAATGACATCCTGCTCTTGCTTCAAAGACACTTTTATCCCATAATCGCTCCAAGTCAATTAAGCAACGATCAGGACCACTGTATGTCGATTAAGGAGGAACAGGTGCTGAGTAATTAATGGCAGTGGCTCCACAAGTAGCAGGAGATGCAGAAAATCACTCATCCATAGTCAAACAACAAAAACGAACAGGCCCTGAGGTGTGAGATTTATTCCCATCGTTTGCGCTGAAAAGTCCATGATTCATATTTAGAATTTACAATCTCTTCGATTTTGCACTCCATGGTGACACGTATAGTTTACTGAACGTTTCATATGCAGTTCATCTGTTTATAAACTGTTTATTTGTGTAAGGGCCACTATATGGGGTTTTGAAATTAAAGTCGACAGCTCAACATTTCACATCATTGGTTAAGTTATGACGTTAATTCCAGTGTTTGAAAATGGAAATTTCTTCCTTACCTTCATCCTCGACTCTCTGACCCAGAATAACAGAGTAGCTATATATTTAAAAAAAGTTATGAAGTTTTCTTTAGAAAAAAATGTTCATAACATATGTCTGTTTGCATAAAATACATTTATGCCTGAGTGGTCATATATTACGCAATATATAGAGAAGCAGAAGTCGCAATGAATGCACTGCATTTCGTGTGTCTTATTCTCTTCTTCAAATTATGCACATAAACAGTTCAAGCTCCAGGGCAATCAGAAGTGCCGCAGTGTCTTTTGCGCTCTTCTTGTTAAGGGATGTGGATGCATTTATTGGAAACATAACCACCTGCGTGGGACATTTTGTGTGACGGCCGAATAAAGGAATCAATGAAAAATACAATTTATGCAAACATTTAGCAAACAAAAAATAAATAAAAATAAAATCTGGAGTTTGTAACTAAAGCAGTCAATCCAAATGAGAAAAAAATAACCAAATAAAGACAAATCAGACTGTAATTCAGTATCTTTCCAGCGATATCTTCCCTATTGTCTGAGAAGAGAAGTACTTGAAATTCCATTATAGTTTAACACTATGCAACATAAATCACAGACTACAATACACATTGGTGAGTGACAGCCAAGGAAATAACTCTTTTTTTGTGTCCCAATGACATATGAATGCAATTCTACAACAGCAATCTTTCCGAGATGCCCTCTAAGAGAGACATACATTCACACATTTCTACATTTTGATGCTTTGCTGTAGCTTTTTTATGAAGTGCGTCATCTATAGTGAGCCAAAAATATTGCTAATATTTCTTTATTTGTAAGCATATTTTCATTTTTAAAATAAGTCTACGTAAATATACAACTGGAGAAGTAAACTAACAAATTAAAGAATTACATGCTATATACACCCACTGAGAAGGTACACCTAGCTAATTTCAAGTAAGATCTACTTTTGCCTGTAGAACTGCTTCAAGAGGCGATGAGTTGTGAGTTCAGGGAATCCTTTTTGCTCACCACTGCTGGACCCAGCTGTTATTTTTGCACTGGTAGCCTTCCTGTTAGCCTTAATGAGTCTGTCCACTGACCTCTCTTATTAACAAGGTGTTTTCGCCCACAGAGCTGCCACTGACTGGATTGTTTTTGCTTGTCACACCTCTGCTCTAGGACCGGCAGCGTGTGAAAATCCCAGAAAGGTGGCTGTTTCGGAGATGCTCAAACAACCTCGTCTGGCACCAACAATCATACCAATTCAAAATTGCTTAGATCCCAGAGATTAATCATTATAATTCTTCGAGAAATAGTAACTGAACCTCTTGACTATCTGTGAACTATATTCATTTGCAACCACATGATTTCTTGTTTGGAAAAGCAGGCAGATGTACCTATTAAACTAGCCACTCAGTGTATATAATTTATAAGAATGCAAAATAAAAATACTTGCAATTGTACAATTGTACTAGAAGGAAGCATCAAAAATATTTTAAAGCAAAGCTACATATTCATTAACTCTATATGTCGTACTTGACATATTTTTTACAGAAACTTGTATGTGGTGCAGTGTATTGTCTATTTTTGTTTTGTTGTGTGGTTGTTAAATATGCAGTTTAACAAATAACTTCCACTGGGATAATACAAGTTTTCTCTGTTTATGATTCTGATTATTTGTTCGAGAGTTTGTACAATATCTAAATTGTAATTTATGTGATGTATAATGTGGCACACGAGGAAGAAAAAACACCTAAAATGGTTTGGCTGCTGAAAAATGTGAAATATTTCATCAGGAAGAAGAACATCTCAAAATGCAGACACCGGTGAAAATTAGGGGTAAGATCATATTCTGTTTATTGTGTCATTGATGCCTGAACCAAGACATTAATATAGCTGCTTACATTTTATTCATTTCATACAACAAAACTAAGAGTAGTGGGGTGCCGTTTTGTCTCGTTAGTGTGCACCTTGACGTCCCTGGAAACCATGTCCTTTACATTGTTAGCACAGTGCACTACTTGTTCAGTAATTGAGGCACTTTCACTTATGTGTGTGACGTGCTTCCAACTAGCTGTTCAATAACTAATATAATATATTATAACTAATGCAAATAATAATCATTAGCAGGGCTTGGAAATGTATCGCATTAACGTGTTGTGTTAATATTGAAGTGATAATGTAACTATAACGTCTTTGACTGTGTTAAAACATGCAGTATTTTGTTACCTGTAACTTGGACTTTAATGCATATAATATATAATGCATATAATTTTGAGAGTTTTGCTGGTGACTTTGCACAGAATCCTAGAATTCAGCGCTCAAATCAGAACATTTCGTTAGTGTCTCACAGTGAATCTGATGTCACCTGTTAATTGTATGGGTTAAGTAAAGTTAATTAGAATAAAAGATTATAATGGCACATTGATTTAATGCTGTGATTTGCCACATATGCAACATGTGTGGTTATAAAATTAATACTCTACAGATTCAAAAATTTGACAATGCCATGGTATAATTTGTTTTAAAAAAATTCCAAATAAAAAAAAAACATAATTTATTTTTGATATTTGATTTACTCTTATACCTTAAAATCAAAAGATCTTCCATTTTATTAAGTGCACTTTTACAGGTTGTCAGACTTATCTTATTAGAGCCTGTCAAATACATTTAAGAATTTTTATTAAATAGTGTTTTGCCATTTATCTCCAAGGTGTTCTGTTAAAATATATATATATGTATATATATTAACATCCTTTCTTATAATTCACTACCGCTTTGTTTCTTATTGTCATCTGCTCATCAAGCCTTTCTGGAAGCATTGAAATTCATCTTGTTCATGCTTGCTATTTTTTTTTGGAAATGGATTCTGTACATCAGAAGTACAGTAGAAAGCGTAAAACAAATATTAATCATTAATCATTCTCACACACTTGAACATTTTTTAAAAATGCTACAGTGAAATTAAAGACTTGTTTTTTGCATAAAGCAACGGACATTACCTTAGCTTTTTACGTATATTAAAACAATGTCATTTGTTGCTCTGATTTGAAAATTTTTTAAGCCATTTTCCTAAAGTAGATAGCCAAAAATATGTCACTCAAAAATACATAAAATGCCTTTAAGTCTGTGACTTCATTGCATGTAACCCACAATAAAGTATCAATTTGTATGATATGTTATTATGGTATGGTATGCAAATTTTTTATTTTTTCTCATCTCATTAATTCTGCATTAATTTGGGGACTAAACTTATAATAATGAAGTAAATATTAATAATTATATGCTTTAATATTGGGTGTGATTAATTGCTATTCATTTCTGTACATTTAAAAAGTTATTTCTTAGTTGATTCTCAGCCCTAATTATTAGCTAAAAATATATTATGTAATAAACTCTGTATCTGATAAATTCTGTCAGTAAACTAAAACTAAGCAAGACTCAGTCACAATTCCATCTTAAGATGCATAGAAAGAAGAAGAGAACAAACTCACTACCTGATTCGCACAAAGTGACATGTCTGTTCGCGTCTTGATTGGCTGCTTGTTGATTAAGACACGTTGCAGATGCGTCACCACTGACTCCTTAATTCCATTCTCTACTTCCTCCTCAGACTTCAGTAAAACAAAACACTTTCCTTAAATGAACATGTTGCCTTTCAAAAAAAGAACAACAAAGCGTATGTATTCTGCTGATCGATGAACATCAGTACACCACTAAAAAAAAAACACTTACTCTTCTTTCTTCAAAATATAAATTCATTTCTGGATCCGTCGCTTATATGTCATTGTAACCACGAGACGTGTAGTTTTATACTAGTCTCGGCGGGGGGGGGGGGGGGAACCCAAATTATTTTCCCAGGCCTTGGTCCAGCTGAGCCCAATCAATGGCATTAAGAAATGATTCTGGGTTATAAATGGCACAATTAAATAGATCGTAGAAGAGGTCTTGCAGCGGTAATTGGAAGTCAATGGGATCTCACAATGCATATCCGTGAATATAGTATGCTAGGTCGTTACAAGTGCAACGATTAAAAAGCACGAGCCTGTCACACCATCGTCATAAATGCCTCATACTGTCGATTACGTGAGAATAAGAATTTCTGATGGAAGCAATAACATGAAGCCTTTCAGGAATATCAATACTGATACAGCCCTTATATCATTTCCCTTATATGATTTTGTCTAATACACCAATATATATGAATTCCTCAATGGTGCACTGATTGCTTTTGGCAAAGCAATTCAAACACCTCTAATAATCATTCTAACGTTACCACGCATGCTATTGTTTAATCTGCACCATCTTCATCCTAAATTCCCTGTACCTCAAACCATGTGCTTCGGAGACAGGGGAGTATACAGATGCAGGATCACAGGGGCACAGTCCCCAGCTGAAAGCTGATTGGCTCCCAGAATGCCCCTCCCATGTCATCACCAATGCAATACATGTGATTGGCTAATGATAATAGCTCATAGTCCCTCTGTATGGATTTTGGCCCCTCTTATGTCTACCAGCTTATCAAATCCTAGAACCAACCTTGCCCAGAAAGCCATTGCCCATGTTGCTACATTTTATCCCTTTTTTTAACCACAACAATTACGCTAAATGAAATGCACCGTGAGACATGTTTTTGTTGAGGTCTTGATGTGCCGAATTGGGAGAAGGAAGAAGGGCCTTCAGTGCAGGTTAAGGAACAGCTTCCATCTCCGGGAGGCTAAGAAGGAGAGCCTTTAAATCATGACGTGATTTAGAGGCTCGGGCCAGCTGAGGGGACGGATAGGGTGCAGGTGGTCTGGACCCACACACCGTGCAAGAGCACAAATCAGCTTCCCTGACATTATGCAGCACAAGCTCGTTAAAGGCTGGATGAGAGAATGTAGGGCCCACAGCTGTGGGTTTAACGAAGGTGTAACCATAAAGAAATATACTGCTGATATGCGCTTGTGGGGTCAGGAACCCACACCTGAGCATCTACAGTAAGTCCGAGTTACACTGGAAAATAAGCAACTTTCTGAAATCTGTGCATCTGTCTTATTCCCACACACAAACATAAACAGCAAAGCTTAACAGAGCGTTCCCCAGGTTTTTGACCACTGCTAATCGGAATGAAAGAAAGCTTCAAATTGGTTAAAAAAGTTTTTTTTGTTAGTTTTTATCTGTCCACAAATAGAAGGACAGATGTGGAGCAGATATTCTGATATGGGAAATCCAAGTTGTTTTTTTAAAAAATAAATAAATAAATCTTTTCTTAAATTCTGTTATTTATTTTAAAGTCTGATTAACTTCTTAGATTCTCCCCAACAGTGCACACCAACAGACAATTCATCTAACATAACTGTCTTTCAAACAAGCAACCATTGTATTTCATCATTACCAGTTAATAATACAGGAGTTTTCATCGCAAAGCATAAAGCTGAATAGAGACAAAAGCCAAGGCAGATGTTGATGTGATTGTGAGGTAATACAGTCCCTGACAAAAGTTTTGTCGCTCATCCATTTTGTAGAAACACCTGCTATCAACCTGACTTTAAGTAAATCAATTAGTTTCAGAAATAGCTCATATGAAAGCTAAAACCCTCAAATGGTGTTTAATGCACTAAAATAAATTTGTTTCAATGAAAAAAGATTTATCATTTAATGAATACAGAAAGGTCA
>JAODKF010000038.1:14184776-14196327 GCA_026779585.1 Mormyrus proboscirostris | reverse complement strand
GAACATGAGCGAAGCAGTAAGGCAAGCTGAAAGGCTGACTGGAATATCAGAAAAGGCTGATGTGTTTCTGGGATCAAAAAGTAAATCATTTCATTGAAAAACATCCTAATCAGAGCATTAATCCCTACTGATATGTAAAATTGTCTTCAGTAAAAAATAAAAAAACAAATAGATATTAAAAAAAATCACAGTTTTCATTATACTGGCTGCAGCGGTGTAGGAAAGCTTGCGAGGACCAAACAGCTGACTATAAAGTGTCACAGACACAGAGTACTCAACTGGTTGGTTGGAACAAAACCTCGGTCTGGATTTGTACTTCCTGGACTTGAACTTTCCATATCTGTCTGTAATGGAATCAAATAATCGAGCCAAATAAAATATTTGGGGGGGGGCATATCCCCACTGCTCCTACAGACTGGCTGATACTCGCCAGTGATCCTTCAGTAGCAAATCCAGTTTTAAAGTGCCTCGACACCTGCTGATCCACTCCTGGTGAAGCACCGTGTCACTGACATTTGCAATTAGGCCTCTCTCATGTGTTTTGGATTCAGTAAAAGGAAAAACACAAAAGATGCAGATTCCCTGTAGCCTGGTAACAGCTTACAGGCAGCGTTATGTTTTGCTAAGTTACAGGAACTGACACCCAATCTTTCAAAACTACAAAAAAATAAGCTTAAGGGCTAATGTTAAAGATCTCAGACTAAAAATGATAGAGAAATTAAACTTTGGAGGCTGTGAGCATTGAGTCACCAACCAGCACCCCAGACGATGTGTGTTGATCCAGCTTGGTCCTGATGTAGCTGTTTTATGTCAGTCCCCCAGTGGTGTCTTCACCTTGGAAAGGAAGCATCACAAAGGAGGAAAAGGGTCAGTTATGATGACTAGGTGCCCGTTATCATTATAATTAATACCACATAAGTGTCCTGCTTTGAGGAGAGGGGTGCTGTCATACCATTCTAAGCTAGCTATATGAAAAGCCGTTTAAAAACTAGCTGTATGCAATCTTATCATTTACACAAAGACACACTACGTTTGGAGAACCTTAATCATGCTCTCGACGTTTTCAGAGAGAGCGAGCGAGTGAGCGGCCCGGCCTGCGGGGAGGCGGCAAGCTCGTATTTCACGCCCCTGCGTGTGACACCAGCATCGAAGTGTTCATTCCGAAAAGACGCCAAGATGGGGGACCCTCTCGAAAGTCCCGGAAAGAGCGGGAGGTCACCCGATTCATATTTGACGTGGCCAGTGCAGGATCCCAGAAGCCCACAGTCAGGAGTGGCCTTGTGTGCTTTCAGAAATAGCCTCTGATTCTTCAAGTAGGAAATTGAAAAAGCGCTGTAATCCGCTGCTAAAGAAAAGGATTATACTCAGGACTAATCCCCTAGCCATCGACTACGGAAGTCTCAAACTGTTCTGAGATCCCTTCACCAGATGACCACTTAGGTTCTAAAATGAAAATGCATGCCACCCGGTCCCTAGGAGCGAAACGGGAGCAGAGAACCACTAACCCCCCCCCCCACCCGCACACACACCCCCGGGCAACCGTGCTAATAACAGGCGCAGTTAATTTACGCAGCCACCCAGAGTATACAGCCACATGCAGGGCGCCAACTGTAGCTCTCAAACCTAGAGCCGCGACTTAACGCTAATCTATGCGGATATTCCCACTCAGGCCGGCCTCATGACGCCAGGAGTCCCAGGAATCTCCGCTATCGTGTTCTCCACCTGCCATATTAAATACTGACAAATTGCATTTGTTAGGAATTCAAACAGCTCATCTTTCCAAACCATCATACTTCATTCATGCAGCACATTCTTCATTCTAATGACGCTGGGCCCTGTTTATTGACTTACTGATTGTTTCCCCATTTGTATTGTAGGTCTCAAGTGATTAGAGGCCAGCCCTGATAGGTATAGGAATAAAATTTTAATTAGAATCTAATTTGGGCAATTGAGTGATTCAAGGTGTCACTGCCAAGACAGTAGAGTGGAGTGGATGTGGACAGCATGCACAGGGGATGGCAAGGGGAGAGTCTAAACCGCGAAACAGGCCTGGCCAGACCAAGGGTGTTAAGTGAATCTTCTTCGGGTGGTACGTGGGGTCAAGCTGGGTAAAAGTGAAGGGTATTTTAGGCATCTGGTCAACAGGGGTGGAGTGGGATAAAAACGGAAAGCGGGGCTAGGGGCTATTGTTTGGCTAACGTGATTAACAGGAGCTTCCAGAAAGCACCAAAAGACAAATTACGCTCACAGAGGATTTCGAACACACGGTCTCTAAGCTACCGCCACTCGCTTTAAGGGAAGCGGCAAATTAATTAATCATTACAAAGGAGACACAGTACTTGTAAATCCTTTCACACATGTGACATATCCTGTCAAGTTTAACATAATGGGTTTTCTTCTTTGCATTGTAACAGCTGAAAATGAGTCCCTCTTCTCTTACACTCGCCTGTGTTGCCAAGTAAAGGGTATTTATTGTAATTTATAATAAACAGATTGTCAAAAACTGAAATGCAGGAGGTGAATAATAGCTCCTTGTTTTGAGAATTACCGCCATCATCCAGGTCAGGAAGGCCATGCTGTTTATGTTTATTTAAATTGGGTTGTATATGTACCTGCCCAATCACTGAATATGCCTCTCTCCCCGGAAGATACGCCAGTCCTCCTGGGAATATGTCAGTCAGCTTTCCAAGCCTGGTCTACAGCCGGACACATGATCGCAGCCCTTCTCCTACAGGCTGCAGACGTGTGGAGGCGCCACATTCAAATAATTACTGTGTTCTAGCGGGTGGGGTGTAGCCCTTCAGATTACAAAGGTTCTAGCGGGTGGGGTGTAGCCCTTCAGATTACAAAGGTTCTAGCGGGTGGGGTGTAGCCCTTCAGATTACAAAGGTTCTAGCGGGTGGGGTGTAGCCCTTCAGATTACAATGGTTCTAGTGACCTCTTGGTCGGTGCCCCCACCCCAGTGCTCGCCTCTGATTATAGCTTCGGGACGAGAGGCGCTGGGTACATGCTGTCCCAGGCAAAGTGCTCCCTCTCCTCCTCATGTGAGGTGAAAGATTCCTATTAGCCCTCCTCCGGCTATTTAGTCGGTCGTGAAGGATAATTGTTTTTATTCTGTTAGTGGAATCTGAATATTATAAACACCTCATATTTAACTTTGGAATGAGATTTGAATCCAAGTTGCATTTGTTAATATGTATCACTTGTGCATTACCACAGTATTGTCACAATATAAATTTTAGATTATGAAGGAGGTAAGACATGCCGGTGTCCTACGCAGGATTATCGACATTGTATCAGGCACTCGGTTTATAAAATACTGGTATAGTCTAAATGAACATTCAAAATCCAGAACAGCCTATTTCAATCAATAAGACTGGTAATCAGCAGAATAGTCGTGCATCTGAAAGAGAGAAATAAACACACGATTTCCTGTGACGATGGTTGATGATTATTTTCTGAGAAACTGCTAAGTGCATAATATATTCAGGGGCAGTGACAAACTTGCACATTCCGTACATGTGGACAGAAACGGCGACGTGTCACCTGATCACTGGCAGCATGAAAGACCAGACGCCGAGATAAACAAACACCAAGAATTTTACACTTAATTGAGTAGGACTGGCAGCGTGAAAGTGGTTAAGAAAGAACAACAGAAGCACAGGAGGATTTGCCTCCTCACACATGGAGATATCCTGCTGAATCATTCAAATGATGAGTTTTGTACTTTGGAAAGTTCTGGCATGGTGAGTAACAGGGGATGACTGGCATGCGGTTAAAATCTAAAAATTGAAGTCACCGTTCAATATCTTCTAATAATGTGCCCAGCTGTCTGATGGCGCTATACTCTACACTAGAGATTTGGGTTGGGATATTTCTGTAAAGAAGTTCAATAAAAGTGGTTAACATTTCAGAAATTCATGTGCAACTGGGATTCTATAGATCAAACAACCAATGTAGTTACACTACTGCTACAATGACCAAAACTAAAAATAACAATAATCATTCCTCAGTTGTTCAACTGCATATCCAACCCTTGTATAGCAGCAAAAGGCACAAGGCATTTAGAACAGGATGCCAGTACATCACAGGGCACACACACAGTGGGCAAACACCAATTCACCTAGTGGAACGTCTACTTTGGGGGCAAAGCAGGGTCACGATTTAAACCCGCAACATGAGACAACAGGGCTAATCACTGAGCCATAATGCCACATGATATAATAATAATAATAATAATAATAATAATAATAATGGATGCTGACGCATTTATTATCTGTTACTATCTCACCGTTATGAAGGCAGATGCAGACTGTAAGCTAAATATTTATTCTCCTCATCACCAAACAATAACTCTCATCCAAAAGCGCTGTTAAAAATAAATATGTTTCTTCTCTCTAAAATATTACATTCATTTGCATTCCACACAATAAAATACTCATATGAACTTGCACTCTGCAAACTTACAGCAAGCACCAGCCAGGGAGAAAAAGGCAGTAAACAATACAAGGTGTTATTCAGTCTGGAATTAATGATCTGTTATTCGGAATAAGCTTGTTAGCTAGATAATACAGAGGCCAGGAAATAAAATAGCAAGGTTTCCATCTTTCAGCAGGAGATGTGGATAATGGGACGCTTACAATCTGGTAGCTGATTAATCAAAATCTGCGGCGTTAGCTGTGAGACAGAGCCGGCTTAGCGGGCGCATTGTTCGGCGAGCCCAGAGGCACCGTTTACGGTAAAACAAGCTGTTACGCTGTGAAGGCACACACACACTTTGGGGGAGATTTATTAAGCTGGAAACTGCATTTCAAAGTGGCCGGTCCAGAGCAATGAATTTCAAGCAGGAAAGAGGTCGTGCATTTCAGCCTCAAAAATCAAAATACCAGAAGAACAAGGAAAAGAAGCAGAAGAAAAAAAGATACTATTTTCTTGTATGTTACACGTCATAATAATTCATTGTGTGGTATTCATTGGTTGTTAGGAGATCGCATTTGAATCCAGATGCCAATTAAACATTCTGGGAGCCCAAATGGTCAATTAAACAAACGTAGGTGTCAAAGGGTGGCACCCCTCGTACTGGAGCTGTCCAGTAAGGAAACGGTAAAATGATGCAGACCTAATTGGGTTGTCATTGATCCTTTCACTTCTGCTCAGCTTGACGGAAATGGCTGCCTGTGAGCGTGGCTGCCTGTGAGCGTGGCTGCCTGTGAGCGTGTCTGCCTGTGAGCGTGGCTGCCTGTGAGCGTGTCTGCCTGTGAGCGTGGCTGCCTGTGAGCATGTCTCTAAGAGTATTAGATGGGCCCCGTGTTTCGACGTTCTTCATGGTTCCTATATGAGGACCGGCATCCTGTCTAAGGTGGCCTCCATCTCGTGCCTGACGCTCTAGGCTCACTAGATAAGCAGGTATGACAGATGGATAGATGAATCATAGGCTCACTAGATAAACAGGTATGGCAGATGGATAGATGAATCATGTCTCATATGAAGTCGCACTCTCTATTACAGCCATGTAAATTCCAATTATCTTTACCTGCAATTCAGCATTGAGCCAGCCTGCAAAGTTACAAAGTTAGGTGAATTCTTGTGTTCTCCAGTAAAATCCTATATTTCTGGTATGGTTCTGCTTTTTTATAAGTTCTTTGGGAATAGGAGGAAATAACAAAGCTGAGCTCTCACTCTGATGAATGCATAATGCAAAAAAACAAAAGGAAAAACACAGCAAGTAACTCAGATGTTATTGGCTCCACATTTCATGGGCTTTGTGCTTTGGACCTGGGCTTCACTCTGCACATCAGTTCACACAGCATGGAGCTGGAGAGAGACATGGCTCTTATACCAAAGCTAGGAACTGTAAGACTTTCATTTAAGGCGACTGAAACAAGGTGGGGAAATTCCAGAGGTTCCCTTGTGCAGAGCAGGAAGTTGGTCTCCCCTGGGTTCGGCGAAGGCCAGAGGCTGACGATCCATCAGCGTTACGGTTTCTGCTGGGATCACTGGATCAGGAACTGAGTTACACTGGTTGGGCATAATTCCAAAAACTGTGGGGGAGGCTAGCAACCGTCAGACTGAGGGGGGGAGATAGAGAGAAACATAGGTCACTAGTGCCCTACCATGCCCTATAGGTGTACATAGGTCAATAGTGCTCTACCATGCCCTACAGGTTTTACATAGATCACTAGTGCTCTACCATGCCCTACAGGTGTACATGGGTCACTAGTGCTCTACCATGCCCTACAGGTGTACATGGGTCACTAGTGCTCTACCATGCCCTATAGGTGTACATAGGTCAATAGTGCTCTACCATGCCCTACAGGTGTGTGGGCCGAGAGGTGGGGGCTTGGCATGCTGGGAGATAAGCCCCCAGAGGAGCGAGTACCCAAAGCCTCAACCAATAACCACAGTCGAGAAAAATTCAAGAAAATGAAGCTCAATACCTGCTAGCTAATTACTTTCAGTTCAAATGCTTGTTTGTATAAATGTTCATTTTAAAGATTCACATCCTGATTTATCCATTACCACCGTATGCAAATGGGGTCTTTGGTATAACAAGTAATGTAATTCTCGTCTAATACTGTATGCAAAAAAAAGCATAAAGCTGAGATGTCCAGCATTTACAGTACAAAAAAATAAAAGTTTGTACCTGCCCAGTTTTTACTGATGCCAGTGCTTCTTCTAAGAACTGGCATCAGTAAATAATGCATACAGTATGAGGTCATTTTTCTTTGTTCTTAAATTAATGTTCTGGCATTCGCTAAAGAAGCAAAATGAAGCATTATTTAAATGTTATCTGTTATTTCTGTTTCATTGGCTATTTATATGTGAACAAAATTAGAACAGGTCTGGATAGCAGGTTCCTTTTTTTTTAGACATGCATAATCGCCGCATTACATTTCAAGTAGGGCAACAGCGCCCTCTGGTGCCTGTTGCTAGTTACAGCATGTATATTTAAGCACTACAAGGAAATTCATGGTAAGAACACCATTCAGACAAAAAAACATAAGCATAAAAATGTCATATAGTTTTCACTTATCTTCTCTTGAACCAATCATCACAATGAGTTCTTGTGACTACAATGAGAAGCTTAGACTCTTGCACGTGACTAGAGAAATCTTGGTTCTTAGGGAAAAATAGGATTTTCAAGAAAACTAGTGGGTTAAAATGCATGCAGGATTTGGGAATAATAGGCTTGTTTATTTATTTGTTCCTGTGTTATTTTTTAGAGATCTTTTGTGTGCGCAATAAATATATTAAACAGTTAAGAGAGTAACCAGCAGCTTCAATACCAGATCTTTGCCCGCATTTATCCACAATTAGTCACCTCCTGAATTTAACTTGAAGGCCAAGGAGTTTTCAGAAGGACATATGGCATTTCAGCTCAATACGGTGTACTCTAAGTGCTTTTATGCTTTTTGACTCAATAATTCATTGTGTAAACAGTTTTCTGAGGATATTTTTATTGGTAAATGTTAGCTCACATCACGCAACGCTAGCGCGCATATTAAGTAATGCATCAATCCTTCATTGTCTACCCACCTCCCTCTACAAACTGGTGCACACCCCCTTTCTACCGTGTTACCAAATCATTCATTTAACGATGTCCTCTGCCATGAAATCCAGCTTTGCCTGTGTTTTATGGAATTTTTCTTTCATTTCATTTTCCTCTCTTCTCTGACACTCAGATCTGACCTGAAAAGCTGCCACGATGCAATTAAAAGACTGTGTATTTTTAGTGTTTTATTCACTAATGTGTGTATGCCAGTGTGAGCGAGTGTGTGTGTGTGTGTGTTTGTGCATGCTAATGATTTATTCTAGCTGTTATTATAATTAAGAGACTGTGATCAATAATGGAAAATGAAGTGCTAATTCCAAGGTAATCTAAGTAGGTGACTTCACCCGCTGCTGCTTGGAACAACAGGTCATTAAAACTATTAAAATGTTTAAACAAAAGTGAGGTTAAGTGACACATGAAACACCAAATGGAGACAAAGGGAGGGGGAAACGATCATTTTTGTAGCTTTACTTGTACGTTTCTTCAATACAAATAAAACAAAGAAACAGACACTCTCCTCTGGCCTTTTCGCCCGCCTCTTACCACGGCAAATCCAGAAATAATGATTTCCTGAAAGACAGACAGTCAGGGGCCTCTTTGATTAAGGACAAATAGTGTTCAAGTCATCCATTTAATAAAGCATAAAAATCCATTGTACCTCATTAATAATTCCTAAATATTTACATTTATTACCTTTTTAATGAATTTTAACTCTAAAATACAAGATTTCTTTCCCTAGTATCCTTAGTCTCACAATTCAACATCACGCAACATCAAGAACGTTAAAAACACTGCAGACGTTGCATAAAAAAAACAAACACCAGCAACATGTCAACCAAATACAAATTTTGCCGCCACATTTACAGAATATAAACATACATGGGCTATCATTGAGCGGATACTCGCAAGAATGAAAGAGTAAGTAATAGGACAAAAAGAGGCAGTATATTCCTGAGCATTTGGCTGGCTGGTCTGTAGCCACGGAGACCGTGTAAATGGATTCCTCAAAGTCTGGCTTAACAGCTTGCTTAGGGGCGACTCACTCTGGAAGAGGAAGACGCAATTACCTCCTGGCACTCTGAATAAATACGTGTTGGTCAGCTCTTTTATCTGGGGTAACCGTAACAGGATGACCCTAAACAGAGCAATCACTGTCAGGTCAACAGCTCAGTGCGGTAATACTGAGTGAGAAGATCAAACAGAGGCACTGGTCAGGCAGACTGATTATTCACTTGCACATGAAACCTAAATCACTACACCAAGCTCATTTGGCAACACAATATACATCTATGGTGACCACCTACTCCACGTCACAAGGGTCATTATGAGCTGGGATAGGGTTTGTAAACTGCCATCTCAATTATACAGACCTGCATTTGACTTTAGCACTGAATTCTTGTGTGTGCTGATTGGTCGGTCTCGTATAATCATGCACGTGTCACTAATGTTAATGTGAAACAGCTACTGTAGATGAGTCTTTCAATCAAAGGCACAAAGCAGTAAAAGCATAAGAAGAACTGAACGAATTAGCCAAACACAGCAGCCTTTCAGGTTTGAAGTAGTTTGTAAATCCTGAAGTAGCCCACAGTGTCCCCCCCCCCCCGACATGGATTGGGGGGGTCTCCCTATATGCACCGCATTCCATAATGTGAACAACCTCAGTGGCTCCAAACACTCCATGCCGGTGCATGCAGCACATGCACATGTGCAGGAAACACAGAAAACATAATTATCTGGGCGGTGAGTAGACCTGTGGGTTAGGTGATGGGTTAGGATTAGGGTTAGGGTTAAGGTTAGGGTTAGGTCTGCGGTTTAAATCCTGTGTCTGGTAGGATGATGTCACCACTGGGCCAGTGAGCAAGGCTCTTAACCCCAATTGTCTGAGCCTGATCTCTGAACCTCACTTGTACGTTGCTTTAGACAAGAACAGCATCTGCTAAATGTAATCGTATAAATGTAATACAAGGGCCGGATTCATGTCTGGTGAAATATCCGATAACCAGTACGCCCTGTAGCGCTATATAATCAGTACTGGAAATGTTTGTATGCGCATACTTGCTTAATGTAGTGATAGTGTAGTTTTAGAAAGAGTACAGAAGTAAATGTGGGATCGCTTGGCACGCAGTGATACACACAACCACAGACTGTGAGCGACTTAAGAACACCCACATATTATACAGGAGTATGAGGCTATACTTAATCATGCAGAAGAAATCCATTTTTGGATACGAAGCCCGATTCATTCTAAACAATCTCCACCACTTAGATACCTGCAGGCGAAAGCAATCACAGAGATGTATGGTTATGAGTTAGCTGACGGGATGATGGCAAGCTTTGTCTGAGCTAGCATCAGGACCAGGCCAGAATCCCCAGGACCCCACCCCACGTGCTAAGAATCCCCCAGCGACACGCCTACGTGCCTCTAAGGAGAACAGAAGCCACTGACCTTCTGTCATGTTTCACGCCCGCTCAGCCGTGACCACCTGGGGGGCCTGCATCCTGCTCACACAGCAAGGATTAGCCTGAACTGTGGATTACGAGTCTAACAGTAAACTGAGAGCATGGTAAGTGGAATCATAATGAAGAATACACACACTCCCAGTAAACAAATACAGGGCAGCCAGCTCACATCTGCCGTGACGCTCACGTTTTCAGACTCCAACGCGACAAATCTTACAGCAAATCTATATTATTCCATTACAAACCTAAAATCAGCTACATCAGATGCGTTGGAGTAGTTTGCAAACCCTATAGACTATTTACTAGGTAATAAAACTGTTCCATACATGTATATGAGTGTGCAGACTAGTTGCAAATTGAAAATCTCATGCCAGCCAGCTGACCAAAGTTGACAACTCTGCAAATAATAACAATTCACACTGCAGATCGCAACATGAATTTCCATTGCAAACAAACATCGATTAAAAGACGAACAAAGCCGCCAAAGCTTTTCCCTTAGAAAATGCTTTACTGTTGAAAGCATGGTAACAATTGTAAGTAATGTTGTACACTATTAAATATGCAGAACAGTGACTGCCTTCTCACATAATGACAGCGCAGACATTACTGTTAGCAACAGGCATGCTGGGTAGAGGGGAAATCTCTGTCTGTGCTTCTCTCCTGTATCCTACAACTGATTGTAGTATGAAAACATTCAAAATATTTTGTTACAGTCAGTAAAAGAGTTTGAAATTTTTAAGTAGTCTCCTGTTTCACCTGCCTGATTTACATCCTGCATGACAGGTTGGACCTGCAGATGGCAACGCTGCTGCTAGTCAGTCGTTTGGGTCATATTAAATATAATAATGTGAGGCTATGATGGAGAATTAAATTAAAATTGAAAAAGCTATTACAGTGTCATGACTGTAATTAATCAGAGAAAAAAATCCAGACAGCCTTAATTTAACAATAAAGACATTTCATTAGACGGCAGCTACAGTAGATGTAGTTCACAGTTCTACAAAGAGGCAATTTCCTGATGCTATATATCATTCAGCTTAAATAATTAAAATGATTTAAAATGCTGTTGTGCCAATGCTAGCTGTTTTTCCATGAGTGCACTGGACTCTGGGTCTGTTTACTTAAGATTCATTCATATTTTGTTATGAACCCCCCAAAATATTCAGTGGCTACTGTCTGGTACCAAATTCAAAATGTCCATTACTTTGTGTCATGAACTTTGACTTGTCCAGCATTTTCTAGTGTGCTGTACTTTACTCTATGCAGTATTTTTTCCTCAGTCTTGTATAGTATAGTTTAGCACTAGTAATTTTGTCCAATATTTTGTTGTTTTTACTCTTGCACTTTGTAATGCATTTGTAATGCTGCACTCGTGTTCACTGCAATCCTGCTATATCTAGCATCCAGTACAATGTCCTGATTGTATCTATTGTGACTACTGCACGTGGTCCTATAGCAGTACGACTACTGCACGTGGTCCTATAGCAGTACGACTACTGCACGTGGTCCTATAGCAGTACGACTACTGCACGTGGTCCT
>JAODKF010000038.1:14171016-14181663 GCA_026779585.1 Mormyrus proboscirostris | reverse complement strand
AACGACAATCTTACTGTAACCCCTACCAGCCCTGACCTTAAACGACAATCTTACTGTAACCCCTACCAGCCCTAACCTTAAACGACAATCTTACTGTAACCCCTACCAGCCCTGACCTTAAACGACAATCTTACTGTAACCCCTACCAGCCCTAACCGTAACCATCAGTAACCACACAGAATACAAAACATTTCTAGCTGTTTGATTGCAGTCACAGATTTTTATAAAAGTTGAATTTTCCCTTGTGGGGACCAAAAAAATGACTGGTTTTCATCACAATGTGGGGACATTTGGTCCCCTGAAGGTAACGCATGCCCAGAACCCCCCCCAACACACACGCACATATTTTCCAAGCTGCAGATAAAAGTGCTCAAACAATATCAGCTTTACAATTTACTGCTTATAATGGCCGTAAACTAGGGCATGACCAGCACTCAAAAACCGGCAATTACGGAAACGCAAGGAGATACAGACCCATCCATCTTCAATTAATGTACTTTAAAGACGTGATCAATAAAGCTATAAAGCATTGTGTAACATTCAAATGAGCTCATTTATGGAGCTTCCATAAGGAATAACAATTCAGTCGCCGCTAACATTTCAAGTTCCTCTGAAGAATGATTATAATAAATTATTATTGCTATTTCCCTTCTCCTTTTTCACTCAGAGCCACTGGCAAATAGGGAAATTAGTTAATGCAAGAAAAAAATCCACAACAACAATAAAACTGGGACAAACGCAAACATCTGTTCATACAAGGTTTGGTTTGCCTGCGTTCTCTTGCAGGTGTGCGTACTGTTCAGGGCTGGGGGGAGGAGGTGACCTTTGTTTTGTGGTACAAGTAAACCATGCAACGGCTGGTTCCTTTGCTGGCAAATGCAACACACTCACTGGAGAAAAATCAGCCACGTTCCAGTCAAATATAAAGCTGCTTGTGACTTCTGTGGGACAACAACAGGATGATTGATATTTAAGTGGCATTAGGAGAGCATGCAGTACCAGGATACAAAAAGATTGGGGGCAATGGCAGTATTATGGATGTGGCAGTTAGACTCATACTGGCAAACAAAGCGCCTCAAAGCATGACCAAGCCTGGTATCAATGAGTCAATCTGCATATCCTGTCATCAGTGGCAGCCGGTGGCAAAAAAATTAGGGAAAAAGATAATACACTTTACAATAAAGAATTTTTCCAAAGAAGAAGAAAAGGGGGGTTTTGAAAGACAATGATATTTTAGTAATCTCAAAGTAACTTCCATATCTTCGTTTCAAAAGTAAAGGAGATAGAATTTGTGAAATGATGAGGTGTTCATCTAGCTAACCAACAAAATGCCCTTAACTTTTTGGAGAACAAGAGAGATTCCTGTTGCTTCTTATTGGGTCATTCTTCATTTTTAATGCACTATTGTTAATTAATTGTCAAATAGTTAATTGTCTGAGGTTAAATCGTGTTTTTTTTTCAGGACCACTTGGCTCTTTTACCCTGAGGTCTGCAGGCAATGCAATGAAGGGGGATAAAATACTTCTCAGAGTGAAATAAGGCTGAGAGTGGACAGGGGGAAAGAAAAGGAAAAAGAGAAGCGTGGGTGTGATTAAGTCGGCCGCAGCATCTGTGGAAGTTACATCTGCATGTGTTCCGTGGTGTTGAAACAAGGCATCTTTGCAGGGGAAAAAACATCCAGATCACGGCGAAACAGTGCATCTCACCACTCTGCTGGGAGCAATTTGCTCTCTGTCGCCGTCGATATGATTCAGGCTTCCAGAATACACCGCTGTCTCCAAGCTAATTTAATCTCTCTAATGAATATGAACAGAACAGCAAAGAAGACTGAAGAATGTATATAATATCTGTAATAGCTACTGTGTCTATTGTCATTTAAAAAGCAGTCTTTAACATAATTCTACTTTCAAGTACTAATCCCGTCATAGTGAAGAGTTCATTTAAGGCTTGTTTATCGCTTAAAGAAACAGGGAATCTGTCAGCGTGTTTCAGTGACTGTTCATCAAACATTTCGACTCTGAAGGACAGGGGCACCGCCAGACATTTCAGGCCCCATGAAAGCATGTTATATCAGGCCCCCAAAACAGACAAATTCAGTTACGTTCCAGATTTTTCCGAGCCCCTGGAATCACCCTAAATTTCCTCCCTTTTACAGTGCTCAGGGATACAGTCGCAGCAGTATGCGTGTTTCAGATCCATTTACGGTGTAAAGACATATTTCATAGCATCTCCCAGGGAGCAATCTGACTTCGGCTGAATATAAAGAGCACAATTAAGTGTTCCGTGGAATTCAATGATGTGTGTTCCTTAAACACTGTTGAATGTGACTGTACATGTAAATACAAAAACCATACATGTTTCAGAATAAAGTAGTTGGGCTTTGTTTCAGGGTTTCAAATGCAATTCAGAATATATAATTGATAGAGTTTAACGCCTGATAAAAATAAAACTGATTATACTTCAGCGTCACTGTGACTCCGTGGATCACTCTGTTTCCTTACATCTCCCACTGGAATCCCGTCTCCATTCTAAGTGTGGTGTCTGCATGTTCCCTCTGGGACAGTCAGGTCTCCTTTGGATACTCCAGTGTCCTTCAGCAAGCTCTAGACCGGTGTCTGATCCACGGTGTACCCCTGCCTTGTGGCCCTTGCTGCCTGGAGTAGATTCCAAACTTTCTTATGATTCTGTCCAGAATAAGCAGTCGGAAGATGGATGGATAGATCTGCTTTTAACAAACTGATTTAACACTATGTTATATCTCCATATTCAAATATACACGCAAAAATTAAAACAATCCACCCATCTTTGCCATCTACACTATAGTGGCCAAAATTGAGGAAACACTTCCAGTTTTTAGAGATTGCAGAACTTTATTCCAGTTACTCCAGTTACTTATTTAATCGTCCAGTGGCCTGTACTACGAATCAGGGTTATACTGGCTTATCGGGGTAACTAACCCTAACCCTAACCCTAACCCTAATGAATAGACTTCATATTCGTTCACTTACATTTTGCCCAGACTACCTTAAATCTGAGAAGTTACCCCAATAAGCCAGTAACTCTGCTTCGTAGTACAGGCCACTGGACAGGTACAGCATGTCTGTGCCCTGTGGTGGTGTAGCCTGTCCTGTGCCTTGGGAAAGGCTAGAGGTGCCACAGCCCTGTAATACACTAGTGGCCAAAATTGTGGAAACATCTAGTATTTTTGGCAATATGTGTTAAAATTTACTACACAAATACTGGCGGTAATGTTTGTAAACAATCAAAGAATGTTTATAAATATCATGCGCTGTAGCCTATACTACGAAGCGGGGTTACTGGCTTATTGGGGTAACTTGTCGACTTAATAATAACTTTCTCTATTTGCCAGTGGCTCTGAGGGAAAAAAGAATGAGGGAAATCGGAAACAGGGAAATCATAATAACAGTAAACCCCGCTTTGGTGTACAAAACCCCGCTTCGGAACTGTGGCAGGAAACCCAAACAAACACATCAGAGAGGCTGTTCCACCAAGCAGGATCTCTCAGTTAGCTGGCTTTAACTTCATGAAGTCATGATTGTCCAAAAAAAATGCTCCTTACCTAAACTCTTATTGGACAATCATGAGTTCTAGCTAAGTTAAACGCCCCAAGGCCATAATTAATAAGCCACAGTCGTGAACGGTTGTGTGGTCACTCTGCTACTGATCGTAATACCTATACAGCTATTTTGGAAAGAAAACAAATGAACTGTAAGGGAAACAGAAGTTCCACTTTTGTCCCAATGTCATTTCACACTGCCAAGAAAATACTCTCCTCTTCTTGCCGAAGCTCCCCGAACGTAGCGTCTTTGATCTGCTCTTAGAGCTTGGTGTCATAACAGGTTTCCGTCTTCCGCTGTGGCTACTGTCAGCTACTGGATTCACCCGAGATCTTCAGCTAAGCTGGATGTCGCGGGTGACGCTCAGCTGGCCTGATTTCACACCCCCCAGTAAGCAGAGGAGGCGCTCTCTCTTCATTATGCACCTAATCTACAGGGACCCCGCAGGCACTGATGACGGGTCCCCAGCTCTTCTCTCAACATCCCCCAACCCACAGTTCTCTGATCTCCACACACGGTACCTTATTTTCCACTTCCAGAAGCTGCCAAGAGTCCCAGCATCACTCGCTGTGACAGCCTCACCCTCCACCAGCACAAATCGTCACCCGTACAGCTCTGTCAGCATTACAGCAGAATCTTACTCACTTAGCACCTACCCAGAAAACATGAAACCACACACTCCATCTCGGTCGCCGGGCTCTGCATCATTAGGGCCCTGCCTTTCTAGCTTAGAAGCAGGAAATGCACAAACTGGTGCCACCGCTGCCTTCTCCCGTCAGCCCGCACGCATGCAGAACAACTGACACATCCACTTAAGTAAAGGTGCAAAATCCATCTGCAATTTAAGCAGAAACACGGAGAGAAGCTGCCTTGCACATTTTACTTAAGCCTGACCGTATTTGATCATGGTTTCTTTTTCATGCATCCCGTGCACAGTTGTATATGTAAACGCCACGAACCAAATCCTATCACAGCTACATGCTGCTGTCAACGTTTCTATGGTACTGGGTTTTTTTATGCATGATGTGTTTGTTGCTTTAGATAAAGTTAGCCAGTAAATAAAATACACTGCATCCTTTCTCTCCACGACCCTGTACTAGAAAACTAGCTGGAAGATGGACAGATGGATGGATAGATGGATGAAATTCAATCCAGTTCATAGAACCAGGTCCAGAAAGTAAAAATCCAGACCAAGGTTTTATTTCAACCAACCGGATGAGACTGTGACTGTGACTCTTTATATTCAACTGGTTGGTTGAAACAAAATCTTGGTCTGGATTTTTACTTTCTGGACCTGAATTATCTAATCAGCATAGAGCAAAGTACAGATCCATGGTTGACTATTGAAAAGTGGAAGAGGTTCAAACCAGTCCCCAGACTCCCAATTCAAATCCTCATACACATTGATCAAACAGAGCTCTCACGCTGCCACCTGATTCAAAGCACTCCCCCGCACTGCTGCTTCAGCTTATGGTGGGCGGGAGATACTGACCTATTTGTGCTGTGAATATAAGTTCATTAAATTGCACTTTCTTGGGGGAGGGGACCAAATCGCAACACTCTGGAGTTTTAGGTTGTGATTTTGAGTCTGCTTCCCACACCTACACTGCGAAAGACGCAATGGACCTGTATCTTCTGTCTCTCCATTCTTGGATTATTGGAAGCCCAATCTATACTTTTCCTGTCATCTTGCTGGAGACACTGCAGTCATTGTAACTGTAATTGTTTACTGTCTTAAGAGAAATCAGATTAGATGTAGGCAGATTTTCTCCTTCGTGTCAGAGTCTCAGAGAAAATCTTGAGTTATCAATACAAAAGACCCAGCCTTGTAACACAGAAAATAGCAGTGCGTTCCTTCACGGAAGCTCATATTACAAAACATCTCAGTTTATCATTGTAAGCAACAGAATAAGAAACTGGCCTTCCTGCATTTATTATTTTTTTTCCATTTATGGATTTACGTAAATAACATAAACCAAAACTTTATTTATGTCTTGGAACTATATTGTGCACGGCCATTTCGTTTAAACATGGGCAATGTGCCCTTTCATGCTTCAGCAAATTTATGATAAAATTTACATATAAATGGAAATGGATACAAAAGTCTTTTGATTGTGATACAAATGCTTGACATTCATCCAAAAATGACACAGTAGTATCAAATCTGTCTTTTGTTCTAATAGAAATGTCAAGATATTTTCTGCACAGTGTTTGGTGTTTCTGGACAAGGGGATGTGGAGATGTACAACTCTGCAATCAAATGATCATCAGTGAAAACAACGTTTAGGAACAATGCTTTTACGATCAGTACTGACAGTACATAGTGAAAGGTGACGAGTGTATCATAGACATAATGAATAGCAGGCACTGTGAAGTGAATTCCTGTTACTCTATGCTGTAAAAATTGTTTTATCTCTTGGTAGCTGGTCAACAGGCAAGGAGGATATTCAAAGAGAAATTAAATCCACAACTGGATGTGCTCAACTGTCAGAAAATAGATTATCCTTCAACACTAGAAATGAGTTTAATCAAAATAGGCAGACTGTGAAATATCTGAGGATTATCTTCTGCTAAGCACGCTGCAAATGATTTTAATTTGAATGATGAGTTTGAAATATGACTTAGAAGGGGTCTTACTCATTGTCTATGTTGCAGCATCTTACATATTTAAATGCAGAGCAAACACTTCCACATAAAAAGCTAGCTGTAAAGTACATGATAATATAAAGAGTGAGGCAATTGTTTGGGGTAAGAGAGCCATCTGCTGTTCTTCAGACTGCATTAACATGCTATCTGAGATGGGGGGGGGTATGCAAACGGCCATTTACATGCTCAGATCATTTCAGCTCCTCCTAAGGCAGAACCGTTTGATGCCTTGCAACTTACAACGTCAAGCCACATCTTAAGAATACCTTTTGACTGTAGCCTGTAAATTATGATTCATTGAACAGGTCATGTAGCCTATTTTTGGTTGTATACAGATTTAGTATAAATAATTACTTGCATTAATAATGAACACTTGGAACACTTTAATGACAAGTTACTAAGACACAGACGAGAGTGACCCAAGTGCCTTCCCTGGTGGTCTAGTGGTTAGGATTCGGCGCTCTCACCGCCGCGGCCCGGGTTCGATTCCCGGTCAGGGAACTTTTACAGTTAATTAACTCGATGTTATGCCGAAACGGAAATACTGGCCTGTCTTTTCTCTTACATATGAAATGTTACTTTCAAAAATGATGGTACGCTCCTTGTACCTGACGCGCATTAGTGAATGATCGGGACACACGGACCTGTTCCGCACAGTCACTCGTTTGATCGTGCCCGATGACGCTTGTGGCAGACCGCGACTAACCCCATCATACGGAGCACGGAATAGTTATAACCATGCAGGTTATTTATTTGCATTGTCACTAATGTGCTCCTAGCCTCCCTTTGTTTTTTAGGTGTCCAAGCAAGTAGTGCTGGAACCCAATTGCCAGGATTTTTCTTCTGATTAATAATCTACTGCGCTAGAACAAATTTAAGCAGGTTATAATTACCCTTTAAAATGACTGAGAACCATGAAAATTTGTGTAATGGTGCGGTATTCTTACTGTTACTCAGGCCAGGAAAAAGACACGGGTTGGGCTTATGCTTCTGCTACAGCAAACGCCCATAGTCCATATGCCCTTATACAGTAATGTAGATATTACAAATTCATACATACACAAAGTGCTTCCAAACATAATATATATTCATTTATAGAAATTCTAATGGAACACTTCGTGTTTAACGTGGCCAAACCGTCTATTCAGGCCATAGTGCTTGGACCCCGTTAATCGCCGCCTGCGGCTAAATCGGTAGGTCTATTTAATTTTTATTCAAGCATTGTTCCTCTTTGGATTGCTCGTATGCTGGATTCTTTCTGTACCTAAGCTGTCCCATTAACAAAGCCGAACTCTTGAGTACGTACTTTTACCAATGCTATCTGTTATAAATATCGTTCCGAAAATGTCATTGTAAATTTGAAAATATGATTTTACAATTTCTATTAACATCTATCTATCAAAACAGGGAAACAAATATTTATTTAACGTTCAGGCATTACAGAAATTAACTGCATGACTCCAGGCCCTAAAGCAATTAGCCGCATGACTTATTTTAATTATGCGTAGTAAGCATATACTAATTGGAGCCCATTTAGTTTAATTACTATTAAGAACACAACTCGTTCTCAGTAGCGAGTAACACTTCCTCTTTTTGTGACCAAAGGGTTGTTGATTCAAATTCAAAAACAGCCTGGCTAGTACAATAACTTGCTGCTTTAAGTTGTACTGACCAAAAGTCTGTTAAGCAACTATACGATTAAGCTGTCAGTGTCTCTTCACCAACGCATGTGGCATGCCACTCAATTACAGATATAACGAGTATTTTCTGTTGGTCACGTTGCATATATATATATATATATATATATATATATAGGACCAGTTTTGCAGTACTGCCGAATGGTCAATTTGAGTTGCTTCTCGAAATGTCCAGTAGATGGTGCTGCAGCTTCTGGACAATAAGTCTGCTGCATGGAAAACCTTCTGCGCCCTCTAGGGTTGTGCGGTGACATTGAACGAGCAAGGCGGATTGTTCTCGCCGACGTGTTCGATTTAGTTTTGTCCGGACCAGAGCATGTGAGCGGAGCGGAGTGGGAGCGGAGTGAGGCGTGGAGCGGCATGATTTTGCCTGAAGCTTGGAGCGGATTTTTTGAAAGTCGGAGCGTCGAGATTTTCTCTCGCTCCGAGAGCGCTCCACTACCGCTCCGGCCCATAATGCAACTGCATTAGCCATAGCATGAACGAATTCGTGTTGTGCAAAGCACAGTTAAGCACCACTGACAGAAAGATGGATTTTCTGAAATACTACCTTAAAGAATGTGATCAAAAATACAAATGTATCTTAAAAGGTGCGGGAGGTGATTACAACGACAAAGGGTTCATTGTGGAATCTTAAAAGGCATGTGTCGAGAAAACACGATACATTGTTCCACTCACACTTGGACAGCAAATCTAAAGGTCTGTGGTTCATAATACATTTCTTTGTCTCTCTAAATATTAGAGGTAGAAATTATAATGTTCTAATATAATCGCCGTCTCACCTGAAATGCTTTAACAACCCAAATTGCCAGTATGCATTTTTTTTTTCGTTTGGCCACTTGTTTAACTTATTTTAGTTTAGTAATTTATTTATTTTATTTAATGTAATGCTTTTCTTCTGGTTATTTATTTAATCTAGCCACATCTAGCCAATATATATTTGGCTTGGGCTAATATAGCTACTGTTCTACTTCTGATATTTTTCTCCGAGTATTGTGTATTTGTTTTTCCCTGAACGCACAGAGGTTCGATATAAAAATAAATAAATAATGAAAAAGTACAGTGGATCGTTAATTAGAGGCATTTTTTTCACGGAGTGATCATGGAGCGAGGATCAAGTGAGGAGGGAGCGAGGAGCGGAAAATGGTAAACCCAGAGCGGAGCTGGAGCGGAGAGATCATGAAATGCTCTGAGCGCGGAGCGGAAATTCTTGCTCCACTCCACTCACATACAGTACTCTGGTCCGGTGTAACTATAGCCTAAATAATATAATTATTAGTGCACTTAAATTTCGGTTGTACAGACGGTTGTTCATGATGCTAAATTATCAAACAATGTTTCGTTGACATGTTCACTTTTCTAACAGCAGAGAAGCCATTAACAGAGCCCATTAATTGATGCGTTTTTTCTACTAGGCTTTGATGTCGTTCAAGAACGTCAGGTGGCATTTCTTCTTATCCAAGGAAGGCGAAGGTAATGGAGCAGAGATCAGTACAGTCCACCTAATCAAAATAGCTTTAGAAAAAGTTAATAGCGGCCCACCTCATTAACGTACAGTTAAAGAAAACAGTACATATAATCAATTTAATCATAAAATCATTGTCATAACGAAATCATATTTATTCATTTTGCTGATGTATTCATTTATTTTTACTATTTACCATTTGTTTGCTTGTTTATGCCTTAGACTTATATTATTTATATTATTATTATTAGATTATTTATATATATATATATATATATAAATTTTAAGTCACGAATCGTTCTCCATACAATACGGGTTTCAGATTTTAAAAATCATGACGCTTACGCTACTGATCAAAATTTCCACAGAAGATACTTAAAACTGTAGCCAAACTCACAGGGTACTCGCAGTCATGGAAAACCTGGAAAAGTTTTGGAATTTTGAAATAATTTTTCCAGGCGCTGGATAAGTTTTGGAATTTTTGGATAGAGAGGAAAAGTTTTGGAAAGTAGCCTTGTTCATTTTTGTTTCCCACTTCGTTCTGAAACAGAAATGTATGAGCAGAAGTCAATAGTTAATTTACTTATACAGATACTATTCTATCTACTTATCTACGCCCCACTGCCACTTCTTCGTTGAGGTTATTCAGCCGTTTTACTGTGGATGCACTTTTCTCATTCAGGAATGTATGCATAAGAACATAAGAACTATACAAACGCACTGCAACCTTGAGGAGATGTTTCTGGGGGCCGTTTTCAGGAGTGTGACTACAGCAGAAATTAGAGCCTGACCGATTTATCGGCAGGCTGATATTATCGGCCGATATTAGGTATTTTCCAAACTATCAGTATCGGCATTTATAATAACCGATAAATGAATATTTAAAAAATAAAATAAAAACGGACGAAACACCCTTGTCATGTCATGAGTGTTGGCGTTGTATAGTTTGTCCACCAGAGGGCACTCTACACCATCTCTCTTGGCAACACTCGCGTATAACGCGCCACACATCCTGCAACCTGCTGATCCAGCCAGAGTCGGGCAGAGAGAACCAGTGATCCGCGAGTGAGATCATCAGATGAAGTGTGTTCGTGATGAGTTGGTCACGAGACATACATTGCTTGAATAACAATTAAAAGAACATCGATCCCCATCAGTGCTCTTAACTCTAATAAGCATGACAGAATTCGTGACTATCATGTCCAGTTTTGCTGCTGTTAAATAAGCCGAGAGTGAAGCGGAATTAGCTAGTAATTACGTT
>JAODKF010000038.1:14125558-14152270 GCA_026779585.1 Mormyrus proboscirostris | reverse complement strand
GCTATATTCAACATTTAAGGTATATTTAAGCTTTATTCAACATTTAAGGTATATTTAAGCTTTATTCAACATTTAAGGTATATTTAAGCTTTATTCAACATTTAAGGTATATTTAAGCTTTATTCAACATTTAAGATATATTTAAGCTATATTCAACACTTCGGTAAATGCAACCTCTCTCTACTAATTATTTCTGCAAGGCCACACATCTTACAATAATAGACAAGATGGTTGCAAATGCGCACCTCATACCTACAGCCAAGACAATAAAGGGAACCAAGCAGGTATTCCTCACCAGAAAGGAGGTAGCCAGCTGTGATCGCCACGTTAATTTTCACCAGTGTAGGATCCCCCCTGCCATAGCAAATCATAACATGAGATGAGAAATGGGGACATCGTTCTAATGTGCTCAAGCAGCAGGAATCATTTTTGGACGGATGGGGCGCATTAGAGGTGTGACAGTACAGTTATGTGTCATGGTCTTTGGACTGCTGTAATGGTACAGTTTAGGTATTTTTTATATTTAAGAAGAAAATAACACATAATGCTTAAATTAAACAACAAACTCTTTATTTTGTCATATAACAAATCTCCATTCAGAAAAATGGCAGTATGGTGAATTAGGGCTAGTTTATGTTTCTACTGTATGAAATCAAGGAAAGAAAGACATTAAAATTAAAAGTGCTTCTTAATTTTCACAATTTGTTCTGTCTATATTATTTAAAATGAATGGTGCACCAAGTACATGCAGTACCTGTACAGGCAATATTGAAATAATATTTCGAAGGAAACTTTTGGAATACTAAATTTTACTCATAATAGATAATACACCCCTAGTGGACACCAAACAGACATATTAGATGAATTATATCTAAGAATCATTACTTATACCCCTTACCAGACCGGGTCTTGGTTGACGGCGTCGTCAAAGAGCAGGATGTAGAGGCAGAAGAGTCCCACCACGAGGGCATGGAATGTGGATACAGTCCTACAAAAAACAGACAATGGACACGAGCGGACAGATACGCATTGATGCACCCTGCCGTAGTTCAAAAAACATGCTCTGAGACCCCCTCCCACACAGTGGAGGAGTGATATCGGCCTCTAATGCTGGTAGGTCTGCAGCAACATTGCTAGCCACTGATTTGTTTATTTCAGCAGAAAGTTCAGAGAATTGTGCTGCTCATTTCTTATTGTTGATAAGATTCTCTTGAACTTTAGCCAACAAACTACTTTGCTGAACAAATTATATCTCATTATGTAACCGAGAAATACTGTTGCTCATGTTTGCTCGGAGTGTCAAAATGTAATGTTTTATTTTTTAGCTCGCTATCAACATTTAGTGCATGTATTCCCATCACATTTTGACTTTAAAGTGATTTGAAATTCGCTCATTTCCTGTTTCTGATCACCAACTTCCCATGACCCCTTGGTGCTACATGTACTACTTTGGAATAATAAGGCAAATAGCAGTCCAGAGTGTAAAAATGCTGTGATCCACATGCCAGGGAATTAAATGAAATGTTGCTCTTACTAACCCTTGAAAACCAAATAAGACTGGTGTTGCTTTTCCTCATACATGCAGGCAGGCATACAAACTGAGTCCATTTCTGGTTTCAGCCTGCCACTCTTAAAGCTACAGTGCACAGTAGAGAAATCAACTTTATTGGGCAATACTGAAATTATTCCATACACACTACCGGACAGTTCGAGACACCAATTGGCCCAGGAGGAGGAAAACCATAAAAGAACAGGGAAAAAAACTCAAGCTCCATGAGCTGCATGCCAGCCCTGAAGGTATAATAGCTATAACTGTACCTACTGAGCCACCTTCCCCTCCCAAAGTCTCTGACACCAGCCAGCTGTAAGGACACAAACCCACTCTCTCTAATCTCTAACTGACCAGCTCCATCTGTACCCCACCATGTATGTTGCTTAGTAACATACATTACCTACATTTTGCAGTATATTGCTGATTTGGACCATATTGTCAAGGTTTAATTTATGATGCATTACATTTTTTTGTGAAGCTTGCATTCAGAGGATAGGATCAGTACGGACAGCTTCTGGGTGTTACTGGCCTTGTGTAGCGCTCCAAAAATAATACAATTATTCTCCTTCTATGGATTTCAAGACACAAATCACCCCAAAAAGAAAGAGCTGAATTCTACCACTAAACCACCAACACATACACAGCACTTACTTTATATGGCTGAATGGCTGTGCTGTGGGTCTGTTACTGTAGAACCGTGCAGAAGGTCCTACCTGGAGTTCCACTCAATCTTCTGCTTAGGTGTGAGCCTGAAGAAGCCAGCAGTGATGCGAGGGGACATCCAGGGGCTGACACTGTGAAAGAGCCACTGGAAGGTGAAGAAGCTGGCCGTGGATATGGCGAGGATGAGCTGGCTGAAAGGATCCATCGCAGCCTGAGCACGCTTGGACAGAGGAGAGACGGATGCAGAAATGATGGGCATGTTAAACAAGGGCAAACCATTGGTGTGGCTAACCAAAAGGCGTCTGCAGAAAACACTGCACTGCAAATTAAGTGCTTCACAATGCATTTTCAATTTTCAATGCAATAATGTTAAAAAATGACTTTAAAAAAATCACTGACTGCAGAAGCTACATCATCCAATATAAAGAGATACCAGACGCTCATATTAAAACAAGGAGGTATGTAATTTCAGCATAAAAGGCATGGATTTCAGATTTCACCACAATCTATTACAGGGGTTTAAGAATCAAGTTTCTCTGAAAAAGTTTAATGTTTATTCTAAAACTTTCTACACTAATCTGGACGATTTCTCCGCAATATTTTAAATAAAAATTTAACTACAAAACCAGTCATGGATATAGGATTAACCAAGCCTTTATTGTAGGAGGTCATACTCAGTTTTAATTTTGTGCAGCCTGGATGTCTATCTCAAGTTCCTGTGTGAGAAACAGAAATTTTACAGCTACACTAATTTAAAAATGCTACAAAAATATGTTAATGGATGATCCACATGCAACAGTATATATTCTAATACTGTTCAAATGATAGCCCTGTATTTATCATGATTGTTTTTAATCATCAGTTATAGTGGAATTATGTAGTTATGGTGATCTGTAGCCACATCCTCTTTATAATGAACACACAGTTACTGGTGTAAGCATGACATGGGGGGGAGTCTTACCTGCAAAGGGCCAGAGTGTATGCAGGTCATTGGGTTAAGCATTAACTCACGTGTGACGACTCTTCAGCCAATCAGTCCTCTAATTAGTAATCAAATCAGGGAGCTGCATACATAATGGCCCTTTCTGCATACGATTGCCCAGCCATGCCTTATATTAATGGTTGATGATCCACAAGGATTGCATTTTACATTAAAGGCCGTGAAGCAGTAAAGGCCGTTGTTGCGTGCATCTTAAGAGGCCTGCACTCTACACTTACATTGATTAAGTAGACATTTTTACCCAAAGCAACATACAATTGGGAAAACGGGGTCAGACGGTCCCAGGAGCGTCCACACGTTAAGGTAATGTTCAAGAGCCCATCGATATAACCACTCCACTGACCATGGGATCTGAACCGATGACCTTCTGATTATAGGCCCAGCATCCATACCCTCAGTGCCACTCCCCCTCTAACTGACATGCTACATTTGTGCTCTGCTGTTCCAGTTCCAGCCCCACATCCACCCTTCATAACTGCTCATTCAATACAGGGTCACAGTGAGCCTGGAGCCTATCCCAGAACACACACTGCACAGCAGGCCCATCCATGACTGGCCGAAACCAAGCAAGACCACATCCTGCCCTTCACAAAGAATCCTAATCCTAACCCTAACCCTAACCCTTCACAAAGAATCCTAACCCTAATCCTAACCCTAAACCTAACCCCACGTCAATCGATAGGCCTGCAGTCAATCCTGTCACAGTATAAAGAGGAAGGCAGCTCTTCCCAGCAGATCCAGTCAGTCCCACCAATCACCTTGTCACTGACCATCCAGATCACCTTCACAGTTCCATATCAATATGTTCCCCAATGAAGCTTGCAGCTTTACTCAAGACTGCAAAGTCTGAATGAGAGCTTCAACATTCAAAGGAATCAATGCTTTACTCAATTTCTACACATTGTTCATTATTAAAAGAAGGTTTGACATATGACTGCACGATATTGAAATATTTTCAAATATCACAATATGATTTTTTTTTTTGCCAATAAATGTTGTTATACTCTGTATGAACAAAAATATTGGGACACCTGACCATTACACCCACAGGAACTTTTATGACGTCCCATTATAAATCTATAGGCATCAATACAGAGCTGGTCCCCCCTTTGCAGCTGTAACAGGTGCCGCTCTTCTGGTAACACTTTGGAGTGAGTCTGAGGGAATTTTTGTCCATTCATCCAGAAGAGCATTTATGAGGTCAGGCACTGATGTCGGACATGAAGGCCTGGCTCACAATCTCCAATCTAGTTTAAAGGTGCTCTATGCAGGCTAGAGAAGTGCTTCCAACCCAAACTCACCCAACCATGTCTTTATGGACCTTGTTTGGTGCATGGGGGCACAGTCATGCTGGAACAGAAAAGAACCTTCCCCAAACTGTTCCCACAAAGTTGGAAGCATAGAATTCTTCAAAATGTCTTGGTCTGTGAAATAAGCTGGTATTGTTGCCACGAGTTTAACCAACAGACACAAAGCACTGCAGACAAATCATTTGCTTTTGATCAACGTCATCTCTAAGGAATCCAAAATGTTTCCACACAGCAGAAGACATTGTCTTCTGCTGACCAGCTCTTTTCCGCTTTTCTCCTCCTCACTCATTTTCTCACGTGGTCTATAACTGCACTCTCAAAAAAAAGGGTCAAAATTTATGGGGCTGTACTTTTGTGACTGTACCTTTAAGGGAACAGAAATGGACTCTGAGGAACATCCAAAAGGTACTAACAGCATTAATGTACCATCAATGAGTCCATTTCTGTACCTTAAAAGGTATCATTACCTAGAGCCATGGGTGCAATTGGCAGACCCTTGCAGGTACAGCCCCAGTCACAAGCAGAGGTACAATCCTTTACCCTTTTCTCTGAGTCCAACAGCCAAGGACAAAACTGATCATAATTGGCTCAGAGAGTCATGCAGAGCTCGTGCAAAAGCAGAGGCAAACTTTACACAGATGTTTAAACATGTACTAGATAATCCATGTACTAGATAAAAGGAACAATCATTCAAATTGCAAAGCTGGCATTTTGTTCCCAGTAAATTTTATCATGAAGATTTCAAAATACTAAAGCTGTATTGCAAAGCAGCATATTCTGAACATACCATAAAAATACCATATACCAGTATAATGTTCAGATGGTGTGACAGTATGAAAAATTAGATGGGTGGTAGGATCACATGGTTAATATCATAGATTAGTTGAATTGTTCTCAGAAATACCTCATGACATGATCTCAGCATGATATTTCACTAAGTTACCACAAAGTCAGCAATAAAGAAGGAACTGTTTACCATAAAGAAACAGGAAGACTTATCAGCTCATCAATGGTATGCTAGTTGCAAACTTGTCTTCCAGTCTTTTACAAAAAAGCAAAATGCACAACTGATTGTACTGTCCTATAAATGACATCTATAAATGTTAAGGCTGTAGATCTCGGTACGGACAGTATAGGAAAATGTCCCTACCAATATCATGGAAGTACTGTGTATGCTTAGGGGGGCGGGGGGGGTTGAAGCTGATTCAGTCCCTACCAATGTTGAAAACAAACCCTTTGCCCTTGATAAATGTCCCACAGAAGTTTACATTTTAGGACCATTATTTTACATATATTTCAGAAACTAGTCTGAAGTAGTCTTTTTCCATTTAAAGTACAAATGTAAGAGAATACAGCGCACACTTTCTATGTGAGTCTGCCGAAGAATTGATGTATCATTGTTCAAGCTAATGCTAAATTCATATTAGTGGAAAACAGGAAAACAGGATCATGTACATAAGAAAGAGACAAACCCTCTACTACTTTTTACTGCATTTCATTACTGATGCAAAACATCCCTCTATTTTCCCTCAGACCTCATCCAGAACAGGTTCTCAGTGAAAGTACAGGACAGGCAGGGGACACCCTGAGCAAGACGCCCTGAAGGCACTTTAGAGACGGCAATTCAAATAACATATTCATAGACAGCTGAGGAAACCCAGACACGCACTAGAAACTAAGAGCAGAAGATGAACCTTGATGTGTAACCCCACAGTGCTACCAAATGAACCTCTAGACCTAAACGTAAAGCTTTCACATTACAAATTACCATTCGCAAATGTCCATTTCTTGTTGCTTTTGGGATGATACCACCAATGTTAGGCTTTCAAACTCATCACATATTACAGTACCGGGAACCAAAACTCTCAGTGCTTATGTAATCCAACAAAAAAGTATCTTGAGGGCGCAGTGACTTTTGGAAATTTGGTCTTCAGTTGATGTATGTCACTGATCCTGTAATAAAGACCCCTAAATCAGAAATTGTTAATAAAATTTCATTGAACTTAAGGTTTGCAGTCATCGGACTAAAGATATTAAAGGGAATCTGCTCACATGTCCGCAATAATAAAAACAAAACTGTGCAGAATGTGTAGCTGTAAACAACAGGCTAAGGTTTTATCAGTGCAAGATGATAGCTTGGTTTGAAATTGTTAAATTCCATGATAACAAACATATACACAGACATGGAGAGCTAGCGAGTGTTTACAGCTTAAGCATGTGGATGTAAATTAATACTGAACCGCAAGCGCTGACCGAATGGTTACATAAGCGAAATATCAACACTAATGGTCAAAGTATGAAAAACTGTAAGTTCGTTTCGGTGGCTACATGCTCTAATTAAAAGCACGACGTCTATGAGTAATTGTACGGCTCTCAGGCGGTATCGGATATTCTGTTGGCAGAGACACAAACGCCCCAACCACAAATTGAAGCAAGGTCATTGATTATGATTCATGGGAAACCCACTAAGTAGCATTTGGACCATGGTATAACAACTAGAATATATATAACAATTAAAAAGATTAACATTATATCATAGCCCAACCGAAGCATACTTTTAGTATAATGATGAACTTTGATGAATGCAATATGCCCACAGATAGCCATTTCAAAATAGCCTAAGTACAATTACATTTTAGAATATGTATGCACACACTTTAAATACTAATAAGTAGCAGCGGTTCAGAAGGACAGTTATCTTTCTATACCTACTGCTAAAAAATTAAGTGGTATTCAGAGGTAGCATTGGTCTTTGGCAAATGGGACCGCATCAGAGGCGGCGTATACGTTTTATTGACAGCGATAATGAAAGTAACTCGGGAAATCCTGAACACGTATCACTCAATCTGGACATGAACAAAAGCCACTTCGGATACTGCGACCTCCACAACACCGGGATTTTTAATCATTCGACGTGAGACCTGAGATGAAAAGTAATGTGTCAGGTTAAAACGATGGCACGGTTACATTACATATATGTGCAAGAGCCGTGCTGATTAACGTAACGGTAGGCTGCACTGGCAGGCCGGCTCCCGCCGCATTGCATAAATACGCAAAATTTGTATTTCTATTTCCAGACGAGTTGAACATAGAAATGAATGTAATCATCCTTACCTTGTGTCTTTCATTAAGCAGAAAATTATCGCTCAACCGGTTTATTCCGCATTATATTGCAATATAAGGGCTGATAGATCTAGGTTTAGTCATCACTGGAAAAAATATGTATTTTCAATAACCATTTTTGGAAAATAACAGACATTTATACATGACACGATTGCATTTTACATTTCGATGCCTGACATTTCGTGCACGGCGGGTATGTTGAACGCTGAAAGTGATGCGCTGTTAAAACTGATGCTCGGTTATGGCAGGGTTACTGTAGGGCAAGGCGCTTCTCCAATGAGAATCACATTTCATTTCGAGTCTTAAAGAGACATTATCTTGAATCGAAAGCTAGAGCACCGATTAATTAACATTAACCAGCACTTACACGTAGTACTCGCACGTCATTTTTTTTTTTTTAACTTAAATGTCACCCATCTGTAGGTGTTTTCAAAGACTCAATGCCACGGACAGCATCTAGGGCTGAATTCCAGTTGTTCCAAATAAAATGAGAGTAATTGGGTGACTGATGAAAAATCGGCGATCTCGAACTGGCCTTATTGCATGGTGTCATATGTTTTGAATCGTTAAATATTCTTTGACGACCTTTTTATTCATATATTTTATCTATTTAAAATGTTTTGAAGAACAATGGAGCGGTGGATATGGATGTTTATGCATGTGATTTGGACTGTCAAATCACCTGACGTTTTAAACCTCTGAGTTACACAGCTAGTAAAATATATCTATATGAAATGTATCTATACTGTTTTATACATATTAAAAGGTATTAGTAAATCAGTCTTTCAACATATGATCGTTTTTGAATGGTACACCATTTCCGTATATGTCTTTTTTAGTTTACCTGACCAAATAACAATATTACATATAATTGCCAACAGTATCGTGCAGTACATTATTTGGTTCCTGTTCAGTTCAATTCAGTTGAATTCAATTTATTTTTATATATATTATTTTTATGGATGTGTTGTGACAGGCTGCATTCCAACATTATTAAAACCAGATAATACAAAAACGAGGGAAAGGAAAGACAAAGAAATTAAAGAAAGAAAGCTAGATGACAAGGGAGGAGAAGAACCAAAAAACCTCTGGAGGTCCAAGGTCAGCTGCCTGCTATACCCACCCCCCCCCCCAAGCACCAAACTTCTGTTAGAAATAAGAGAAAAAAATAAACGTCTAATATACAGAGTGTACCCTTTCTTATAATCCACTTAAATTTGACAATGTAATGTATATAGGTTTATGTCAGTAATTTACGAACTTCAAACATAGGGGGTTTGACGTCCGTCTTTGGTAGTGTCGTTTCCGTTAAGTTTGACCCGAGGAGGATGCCGTAGGTCACTTATGTGTTCATATCGTGTTATAATATGGCAGCGCTGTTGGGCTTTTTTTGTGGATTCATTCTTGTAATCGTACTTTTTACTCTGCGGTTATTCTTTGTTGTACGGAAAGGCTCAGGATACAGACCCGGGAAGAAGGGCTCCGTCAGTGTCCTTGTTGTTGCAGGCTCAGGTCAAATGAATAACTTGCCTATCTGAAATTGCTTTAGAGTAGTGCCTTATTCAGACGACTTCGTGAAGTACCGACGATTCATTTACAGCTATTCGCGTGTGTTGATGACCAGCTGGTTAAATTAAAGGGGATATCGTTGCGTCTCGGTTGAGTACGGATCTAACTAATATTTTAAGGATACGGTGGGCGTAACATTGTAATAGATATAGCCAATGCTTTTTATGGGGACATAATGCTTTCCAGTTGCCTGCCTTGAGTTGTTCGATCATAATCATGGTTTTGTTGAATCACTTCTTAACAGGAGGTCATACCACGGAGATCCTGCGGTTAATCGGAAGCCTCTCGGGGTCGTACTGTCCCCGACATTATGTTATCGCCGACACGGACAAAATGAGTGAGGACAAGATCCGCACCCTTGAGGCGTCAAAAAAGCAACAGGATCAAGAAAATGTAATTGAGCCTATTTGCTTTGTTGTCTGTTTTTAAGCAGCAATACTTGCATTATTCATTTCACAGTTCTCAGCGACGTTTTAAGAACTTTTCTGTTTTGTATTCACTTTGTATTAGTGAAGCTTAATGAAGCTAAGGTGCCTTTAGAAATCAATACGCATTAGACATGAATAAGGGCGGGAATTCCGAAATATAGGAAAGGATAAATGATCCGCTAATTTAGAGGTTAAGTCTTTCCTGAGAGTTTTTAAATTAGTATTAATATCTGAATAGCATTTGCGTAGATGACGATAAAGAGTTTGTCTGTTTTGTATTGCGGAGATTGAATCAGCTGAAATCTTCCAGAGTCCTGGTCCAAGCTCCCTAGTAATGTCTAGCCTTTAATTAGATTAATTATTTGTCTGGTTGACCGGAATTGTTATTTGATTGATCAATGACGATAAATACAGAATATTCCGGGTGGACTTGTGGGTTCTGTCATGATGAGAAAGTATACCTACGCATGCGTTCCAGTAGGGGGCGGTATTTCATAGTTTTCTTTTGGCTACGTAAGAAATTTGCTCCCACTTGCTTGTCGTATATGCATTAAGCAACTTTTTATAGGAATCTTTTCTCGTGTAAATAATTTACGGAACATTATCAGTGCTGCAATGTATGTAAAAGATGGTCGAAGAATAACATGTGACATCATCTGATTCCAGTTTACCATCCACCGGGTTCCTCGTAGCCGAGAGGTGCGTCAGTCCTGGAGCACCTCGGTGGTGACCACAATGAACGCCTTCCTTTACTCCCTCCCTCTGGTCTTTAATCTTCAGCCTGATGTGGTAGGTGTAGAGGAGTCTTCCAGGTTTTTACACATGTTTTTTAATGGTATAATTTCCCATCTTTTAATAAGAAAACTCTTTTTGAACTATGTAATATTTATAATAGTTTAATAATTAATTACTTTCCAGTGGTGCACATCTATTTTGGGAATGAAAAACATTACTTCTTCTCTGTTACTAGTCTGCTTGCTAAACTATATGTAACCCTTTAATAAACAAGCGCTCGATGCATTTATATAGCGTTTTAATTAAAAAATGTTTATGATGTATGTTCAGATTACAGCTACAGTCATTAATGACTGCCTTTATAAAATATCTTATGACGGTAATTCAATCATTTATTTAAGGGGTAACCCAACCTTTTATTGCTGGTGGTGGTGAAAAATCAAGATCACATGATTAAGGCTGGTTTGGGTCGTGTGTGACCCTCTGGGTTAGTTTTCCGATGTCCAGAAGGTCACTGGTTCAAATTCCATGACTAGTAGAATCACTGTGTCATTGTCAGACACTTCAGTTGAGACCTTAAGCCGAAAAACTGCTCTAGGGTTGCTTGGAAATAAGCTTTGCTCTTTCTGGGCACATAGCAAGTAAAGTATCAGTTTAACAAGGGCTGGGTGATGCATTAATATGGGATAGATGCTAGTGCTGTAATGAAGGTATATGCATTAACTGTCAGATGCTTTTCTGAGACAAGAAGGCGGAGTATATCCAATTATAAAACAAAAAACAAAAACATTCTGAAGTTTTGCTTTCCGATAGTCTTCTGCTAACTGGTACACAGGCAAGGATATTGCTAACAGTGAGATATGAGGCTCTGCATTCACAAAATTCTTTTTATTTTCAATTCAATTGAATTACTTAACGTTCTGAAATGGTGATTACCAACCAGTCGCAACTGATTAATCCATTGTCCGGTAATTTTTAGTCCATCACCAAAGACTGAAAAATCTGCCAAGGGGAGCATAAGATACGCAAGACCCCCTCTGGTCAGCAAAACATAACATTGGGACTCCATAGTTTAGCAGATTATTTTCTTTGTAAAAATAAATAATTTTACTATATAATACTATAACAATGGTTGCTAGTTCAGATCCCAAGATCGACAGAGTCAAACTCACTGCAAGGCCCTTAACTCCCAGTCGCTCCAGGGACCGTCTGCCCCTGCATTCTCCAAGATGTACGTCACTTTGGACAAAAGCATCTGCTAAGTACATTTTTTAAAATGCTGCCTGTTATGGGTTAGATCTCAAAGAATTTTTTCACTAGTTCTTTCATAGGAACTGGTGAGCCTTTATGCGCTATATTGTCAGAAGGTATCTTCCTGTGCAGAAGCCACCCGCAGTGCGGGAGGCTGTGCCAGCCAGGAGATGAACGCACGAGGCGCGGTCTGGCTCTTTCGCAACGCATAGGCCTGGTCTGGGCCCAGGACTTATCAGGAATAAATTGCACAGGCTCTTGTTCACTTACAGAGATCTGTCATTTTTACCAGGAATTATTGCAGTTGTCTGTCTGCAGGGAAAAAGAAGGTTGTGTAAATCAAGGTCGGGTTACTGGTATGTTTAAATCACAAAGTAAGATTCTTAGTGACATATTTGGGAAAAGGGCTACTGGACACAACATTTTATTAACCAGAAAAGTCTGGATCTTTACCTGAGTGCCCTTCTGAATGTCTTAAAATTTGTCTAAGCATATGCTACCAAATAAATTGGAAAACAATTGTATGTTTTGTGGTGTAAATGAGGAATATTCTTTGGGGAAGAAAGATACCCCTGTCCAGATTTCAATGACTATGTTTCAATGTTCTTTTTTTGAAAGGAGGCATTGAGGGTTATTCCTCTTGTGGGGGAAAATGACCATAAAACTACCATCTTGATTTCCATTGCACTGTAAATGCCCTCCATCTAGGAAACTCAGTTTCTTGGCTAGATTATGATTTCTTCCATGCACTTGGGTGTAACAACAGCGATTGTATGTTTGAACCTCATTTTGTGAAGTGTCAATGGAACCGATTAAGAACAGTCTTCATGAGTCTTACGTTCCTCTGGGTGCTGCAGTTTCCTCCTGCAAGTCTGAACAGATACAGTTAAATCAAGTGGCATCTCTAAGTTGCCCATAGTGTGTGTGTGTGTGTGTTTGTGTGTGTGTGTGTGTGTGTGTGTGTGTGTGTGTGTGTGTGTGTGTGTGTGTGTGTCTGTGCGCATGCCTTTGGCTCCCATCCAGCGTACCTAAAGCTTATGTCCTTTGTTCCTTGTGATAAGTCCCAAACTATACTGAATAAGTAGTTACTGAACATGGATGAATGTGTTTGTCCATGTTGCTGTTATATTGTATTTTATTTTTACACCCAAATGAAGGTCAGTAAGCCAATGTTTAATGTTTTGAGTTTTTGGTGTAGATGTATTGAACTTTTTTTAGTTCAAATCAGTCATTTGCGCTTTAGGAATCTTCTCTGATTCATTCAGCATTTGGTTGAATATTTTGGAGCCTTTGGCTCGCCCATGTTAACATCTCTTCAGGTGATAGTGAAAGCTGTGTGGGACAGTTGGGGTAAAAGAAACCCCTTGCTGCCCTGATGGGGCCTCGTCCTGCTCCCTTGGTAATGAAGAAGCAGTCTGTGAGGCTCCTCCGTGCCTGCTCCTGCGCGCCGGCTCCTGCGCGCCTGTTCCTCCGCGCCTGTTCCTCCGCGCCGGCTCCTCCGCCCCTGTTCCTCCGCGCCTGCTCCTCCGCGCCTGTTCCTCCGCGCCTGTTCCTCCGCGCCTGCTCCTCCGCGCCTGCTCCTCCGCGCCTGCTCCTCCGCGCCTGCTCCTCCGCGCCTGCTCCTCCGCGCCGACTCTCTAGCTAGATCCTGAGTGCACACCTCAGTTCCACCTTCAGGTGTTCCCAGAAACTTTGCGAATCGTGACATTGAGCTATTTGTCACTCCACAGCCTACCACACGGCCCACCTCGCCCGTCAGCTTCATCGATTTTACTGCTATCCCTGTTTTCTCACCTTACAGTTTCATGCATAGTGAAACTTTCTGGTCCCAGATCAGTGTGATGTGTTTGTGAGTAAGCTGTACATTTCTGAACAAGACCAGAATAAGGTTTAATGCAGAAGATCTATGCTTGTTGAGTGAGAGCGACCATCATCAGTGGAGGAACTCGCTGATCTCAAAATCCCCCTGACCATAAAAGGGCTTCTGTGTTCCCTTCTCTTCACCCCTCCCCCCAAAAACCCCCCCAGTCTCATCACCACAGTCCTGAACCCTCAGCAAGGTCAAGTTTAAAGCGTTCTCTGTCTGGGAAAAAAGAACTGGAAAGGAAATCAAGTCATAGCTATTATTGTTTTTTCAAAGACTTTCATAGAATTTATTCCAGCCTAACAATTCATCAGAGCAGTGCTTAAAACCCGCAAATGTATATTTTCTGTTTATTTGTCTGAATTTATGGGCATGTGTGATACCACTCCGTGGGGGCATGTTATTTTGAAATAAATGATTTATGCATGAGAAAGTCATCTTTTGAGCATCTGTAAGAGTGAATGAAATTAACAGAAGTTCTTCCCAGTCCTAGTCCTAGAGAACTTTCGTGTCCACCGCATCGTCCTTCCACCAAACTCTTCATGAGTCTTGACCATGCAGTAGTTCAGCATCTTACATCTGGGAGAATCACACATCGGATGTTTCGCCTTTCGTGATACTTAAAGAGCAGAATTAATTAATATTTGGCTAAATGTAAATGAATCAGCCATTTATTTGCTTAATTGCTCTCAAGCAGTGACCTGTGCCTTTAATCATATTACCTTTGGCACGGTTTCGGCTTCCTTATCTCTGCGGATATTGCTTACAGATTTCGGAAAGAGAATTTAAGAGTTGATTTCCATGTCACACCTGACTCTTTACGAGTTTGGATGGAAAAGCTGTAATGGATTTTGGGAGCTAGAAGGATTTTAAAAGTTTGAGAATCCATTAAACGTTCTCCATTTCTCAAATGCAGGGTCGTTTATCCATTTTATCTTTTATCCATTTGGCAAAAAGCTGTCAAGCTGAGGATGCAGATGAAGAAAGTTTCAAGCTTCAATTCCAAGCTGCCCCTCTCTAAAGCCAAAAGACTTGAATTTTCCTTCCCTGTGAAACTTTGGGAGTAGAAGTTATAGGGTATGTATGGTGAATGGGACGGGAATAGCGATTCAACATAAGCGATAATGAACTCAGCAGTTTGCGCTGCCAGTTCTGTGACACTTGCGCAGCTGCCGCTGATCTGAGCTCAGTTTTTCCATTCCTCCTTTGCGAATATCTGTGCGTGAGTTTTGGTCATAAAGCGCTATGAGTTTCACTTGAGTGCTCATTTTTTTTTAAAGCATCCACAGCGGAATGGGAGCGCTGTTTTTTTTTGTGTTTGGAGGAAGTGCCGAACGACGATCTTTTCTCTGCGCAAAGTATTTCCTCCTGCTCCTCAGTCTTTCCATTAACCCTGTGCAGCTTTACTGTCGAGCAGGCCACAGATTCTCTATTTCATGGCCCTGTTTCTCCCAGTAACCTGACTTGGAATGACCCACAATGACAGAAGGAAATTGACAAACGATGACGGAAAGCCACTTTTCATACGTCAGCTTCAAAACAGCAACAGAAAGAGTGTTTTGGGAGATCTTTGGATCACTGCCCTCAAGTCATTTTGCGTTTTGCATTTTATCTTATTTGGTTCAGGAAGATTAAAAATGTAATCTAGACACGAGTCCATTCACCAAATGTAGTGTTGTGTTATGTAGATAGATTATTGTTGTTGTTGTGTTGTGTTGATTATTGTTGTTGTTGTTGTTGGTCCTGCTGCTGCTGTTATTATTTTTGTACTGATTTACTTCCTGGGACAGATCTCAGGCTTACTGACACCCAGTGCTAGATAAGTAGGGATTGTTCTTGTCTATAATTTATAATTTACTGCAGTGATGGAAAGTAGCTCATCGTCTGGAAGCATTGCAGCCTTCTGGTCCTGAGAGTGTTTAGGGCAGTTTAAGTCCGGTACAGACGCAGATCAGGATGTGAGTCTGCGTCACTGATCTCTGACTGTAACACAGGAGGGTTTTCACGTGGCTCTGATGTCACCGTAAAATCAGAAAGCTTCCCATGAGACCTGGGCACTCTCTCATAATTTCCTTTATAAATCTCCAGTTTTGCTTTTGTGTTCTGTTTCTCGTTGCAATTGGGCCTTTTGCAGATCATGACCTTGGGGAAGTGGCTCTGATTTATTTAGCGCCATCATAGAACACGTGGGGTTGCATGTTAAAATGACCACCGGCAGGGCTGGCCTGGGATTAAAAATCAGCCCTGGACTTTGGGGACCCCTAGGTTAAATTTTGCCAAGCAATAAATTTTGTTGACCAGGGGGGGTCCCACAATAAATTTTGCCTACTATGCCAGATGGTCAGTCTAGCCCTGACAATGGGGAGAGACTGATTTTCCGCCTTTCAGTTAAGCTTGTTGGAGATCTCAAAAACTGAGTGGAAACAAAATGTGCGTTGGAGTCCAGGCAACTAACAAGAAAAGTATGTCAGGAATGTTCTAAGCAGTCTTGGGAATATAGCTTCACTACAGGATGGCTTTGCATAAATACTGTTGTCAAATGATTACAGAACAATGATCGGGATAAAACATTTCATAAACATTTTTTATGCCTTCAGTTGATTGGTTGCGGTCTTGTGTTTATAAAAGCACAAGCCAATAATATAACTAGGGACAGTCCCCATTTTCTTTAGCTACCAGTAAATACCAGGGTTTATGACACATCACTCATTTTTAAATTACAGATTTCTTCCGTAGTTGACCTACTTGGAGGACGTGCAAACTCCACACACATGTAACCCAGGCGGAGACTCGAACCCGGGTCCCAGGGGCGTGAGGCAACAGTGCAGTGCTTTGATTGTTTTCAATCAAAAAAATAAAAGTAAATACTATGGATTAAATAGGTGCAGTATTAACCAAAGTTAGTAATTCCACGTTCATTTGTATTCACACATGTTTGAAATTGAACACTTTTAATGTGTTTATTTTCTTCTTCTGTATAGATTTTAGGGTTACATTGAGGGAATAAAAATTCTCATCATTTGAGAATATGGTAGCAATTCTACGAGAGTAAAGTCGTAATATTATGATTAATATAATTTTGGGTTGTTTGTTATTTTACAAGGGAGATATTCGAATAGTGGCCTGCCATCTGCCATAATGAGGAACGTGGAGCATCTTGTGAAGTTACTTTGGTGCTGAATAGGAAGACTGTAGAAACTCACCAGTGACTGTGAGATATCTGTAGGAGGTGAGTCGTCTCCCATGACGACACCACGCAGATTCCTCACATTCATCTGCTTTCAGATTCATATTTACTGTTCAGAGACCTTCATTTACGTCAATGAGTTCAGTTAATCTAGATCTTTGGATTTGTTTGCTCTGCAACTGGATGAGCTGAAGGAGCATGTAGATGTAATACAGCATATAATGCAAAAGGTTTAGGAAATACATGAATGAACAAGTAACACGCAGCCCTGCTCAGGATTAGTTTGTGATTCAGTTCTGTAAATCTGTGCTGTTTCTGCTGATTGACATACTGATTCCATCCTGCGTGTTGAACTCACCCAAAGCCAATGGTCCTGAATTGGTGGATTATCACACCCTTATCCCCCCCCCACCCCCATCACCGCTGGCCAAATATCAAGGCATTGGTTGCAGGCCACTGGCCATGCAACATACTTTATTGTGGACTCTCCTTTATTAGCTAAAATGTCTAGCTTTACCTAAAATTGTACCTCTAGAGTAAAGCTGAATTTGTCAGATTTTGAAAGGTTGTTCTGTCTTTGTACAGCCAGGTCCTCAGTGTTGACTTTGTCTCTTGTTATTACCGTTCCAGGTGCTGTGCAATGGGCCCGGAACCTGCGTCCCTCTGTGCCTGGCGGGGCTGCTTCTCGGTATCCTCGGGGCGAAAAAAATCCTGATCGTCTACGTGGAGAGCATTTGCCGGGTGGAGAGACTCTCCCTGTCTGGGAAGATCCTCTACCACTTGTCTGACTATTTCTTTGTGCAGTGGCCAAGCTTAAAAGAAAGATATCCCAAGTCGATCTACTTGGGTAGAGTCGTATGACCGACCGACTAACGAAAATGTTACGTATGCGTCTCATTAGAAGTCAAGCTATCCCGCTATCAGGAGAAAAACCTCTTTTGTAATTCATTATTCTATAACCTTGAAATAAGACACCTCCTCCGTTAACCCCAGCAGTGATCCAGCTGTCAGCAAAATGATTTGATAAGTTAATGTACGTAAAGAGAAGAAAACGTAAGGGACACTGGTGGGTGTAATGAAATTGTATGCGGGTTAAATGCAACTTTGTTAACTTCTGGACATAAGTAGAAATGGAAAGTACAAATTGTATAAAATTTGTACAAAAGTAAATAATTCATGATGGGTAGATGGTGTTCGTGTATGAATGAAGGGGCTTAATTGTTACATTTTGATATAAATTCATACAGTATTTTGAAAGTCGTTTACTGTTTGAGGGCTATTAAAGGTTTCCTTGTCAGCCCCTGTACAATCTACTGTTTTTGTGCAACAGTTATTCTGTTCTTATTTTGCAGCACCTGCAATAAAACCCTTCCAGGAGTGTGCGGTGAAACATTAATATTAAACCGTAACTGAGCACTTATTTTGTGAGTCATGCTTTCATTAGTGCGACGCGTGCGGTGGCGCTGGGGTCACATTTGTAGCTGAGGGTTTGGTCTGGCTGCAGCTGTCGCTGTTGTTTGTATTGTTTAAGGAAGACTTTTCTGGCAATGGATTTCCATTGTGTAGGCTTCCTGTTTAAGGACAGCCTTGATCGTACTTGAAGTACAGGAAACGTGCAATTTATAGGTGCTCTGCTTTACAATGGCAGTACTAGAAAAACATAACGTTGTGCCTGAATGTGCTGTTTGAACAAGTCGTGCACATACAGTACAAACACGCACAAGCTTTTCTTCTGTTTTTCCCCCAACTGTGTTATAGAACCGTGCGCCAGGTTACCACTGAATTAAAATGCTTCGGGAAATGTGACCGTAGCTGCTTCTCCAAATACAAGTAGAGGAAGCAATTTTGGAGGAAAGTTATCTCCTGCCAAATGGTCACTTTCATCAGATGCAATGAATCTCACCGTGACAGCACTGTGTCGCACATCGCTGCGACACTCTGCCTCAAAGTCAGATGGATGTTCAAATGTCCTTGGCGTGACGTGAAAATCAAGGTGGCTTTGCACCACCCCGAGTGGTTTTGGATATAAAAGGTCATGAAATACGGCGTATGATTCAAATAAGCTGCTATCAACATTATGGTGGCATCCATAATTCCGGGGCCTTGAACTGACGGTCTCTTTAAACCTGAGGACCCCTCCCCCCTCCCAATCCGACCCCAGTGTGACGCTGCCGATCCGAAATCTTGGCATCTATGGATGGAAAGAAAGACAAGGCATGGATAAACTCTAAAAGGGCAGGAAATCGAGGAGGCTCCGGCGCTTACTGGACTCAGCGGGGGCCTGAGTTCATGACAATGTGTGTAATGCAGTAGTAACCCGCCCTGCATCTGTCTACGCCAGAGTACCGTTTGTGTTTTGTAGCCTTCCAGTTAAATATCTTAACATCTCGGTAAAAGAAAAGGGGGGGGGGGGGACGAAGCTGTGTATGTCGCTGCCTCCCATTTCACGAATGTTACAATTAATCAAGTGAACTTTTTTGAGAATGAATTATCAGTTTTTCATTGTTATTTCGTAGGTTACGGTCGAAGGACCTGACCAGTATATATTTTAATTAATCGTGTGCAACTTGGAAAAACTAATGATTTTACAGCTATTGTTGGATTGGATGTTAAATGGGAACAATGGCGATTTCCCGAAGTAAGCTCACAATTATTAAACCATCATGCCATAATCTAGAAAAACAGAAGCTATCCTTTTAAATGAAGTTGCACTTAAGAAATGATCTGTTTCTCATCTCACCGATGAGCCGCCATGGAAGTGACGGAAATCACCTGGCGAAATACATTTTATCCCTCACACGCGTCATTTACTGATGTCAGCGTCTGAGTCGGCTGTATGATATCATGTCTTGCGGGACACGATGATAAAGGACAAAATGATTGCCTGCCCTTTTTAGATCATCTTGATATATAACAATAACTCATTTTATTACATAATAACGTCTAATTTTCAAGAAAATATGAGAACTGACATTATGGAACGCCATAATGTCCATTTCACAAATGTTTCAAGGATTATGTTTATTAACAGACCGATCTCTTTCTGATTATGCGCAATAAGTACGAATGTTACCACTGCGTCAGTTATCTTATCACCGGCTGGCTAAAAACAAACACGGTCAAAAAAATGCCCGGATTACACTGCTATTGATTTTCCGTGTTTTCTGTTACTATACACCAGCATTGAGCAACGAGACGAAGGAAAAATAACAAACCAGGGAACGCCGTGTCACCTTCGACTCCACAGTTTGAGGCTGAGTAAAATTAATAAGCAACTTAAAAGTGAGGAACTATACAATGTTTCTAAATACTTCATGAGATTCAATCACATTGTAAAGCTGCATTATCTTCCGTAACATCTATGACGACTCTGCTTTGGAAAATGGTTGCAATACAATTCAAACAAAACAATTCAACATACTTTTTGAATTCATTTTTTGCCATTTCTAAAACCTAACCCTATTAGTTTCCCCGTTTTAAACTCGGTATTTAAAAAGATTGTTTTGTCTAAGTGCCTGATATGCGATGAATTTACTAATAGTTTAAAGAACAATTAAATACTCTCCAGAGACACAAGTCTCACTTTCCAACTTTGAATAAGTAGCAATGCAGGGCTGAAAGGGAGAAGAAACGTAAGTAGGAACGGCGCGATCTGATTGGCTGGACTGTCGCCCTCGATCCCCTTGCGACGTTTTTTTTCTGCGCTCGAAAACTGCGATTGAAACCAGAACTTTCTGCAGCGACTCTACAGACGCAGAGCCGTCAGTGTCCCGGACTCACGGATTTATTACAGCTGCCGGCCGCTCGGGAAAGTGCATGGTGTCTGACCTCTGCTTTTTTTGCTGAAAACAAAGGATCTGTACGGTATAATCCCATAACGTTGGCATCGCTTTAGTTGTTATACAAAACAAAGGAAAATGACTCAGTTTAACAAGGGACCGACCTATGGATTATCGGCTGAAGTAAAAAGCAAGGTAGTGATGACCTTTCCTTCTGTTTCCCCTTGTGCTTTTTTCATGGCTAAAATGTGACTCGGGAACCATTTCATTTATGGAAAATACCAAAGATAAGTAAAACGATGACGTTTTAATATTTACCAATGATGACAGGCGGTTATTATTATTGATGTTGTTGTTGTTATTATTATTATTATTATTATTATTATTATTATTATTATTAGTAGTAGTAGTAGTAGTAGTAGCAGCAGTAATAATAGTTGTGGTGGTGGTGGTAACTGTAGTGGTAGGACTTGTATGATACAAAGATAATTTGTATTTTTCGCTTGTGTCGTATTAAAGGGTATGCTTGAAAATATGTTCATCTTAATTGGAGACCCGTTCCATTGTAGTATTTCGGTCCAACTTAAACTAAGCTAATGCACGTATTCACACTGTAAATACATTTATTCCGCAACCAGTAATACTTTCGTGGGTTTTCTCCCAATCAGTTTTAACCTTCCCGAAGCTCCGGGTCGCCAGAGGGTTTCGCTGCAAGTCGGATGAATGAAAGCGCAGGGCTTGATAGTCAGCCTGAAGGGAGGGGATTCGCTGGGGCGGTGTATAAAGCCATTGTCCTTGTGCCAGATATTTTTAAATAAATAACGATTTTAAATATTGTGTAGTTAGTTAATAAAATATCCAAGAATGGCTCCAAAATGTTTTTTTTTGTTAAAGTTGTTGTTTTGTTACATTTATATTATTAAGGCAAACTTTGAACAGGAAAGCGACGTTTTATTATTTTTGTGTTTAAACGCCATTGATCCGAACCGTGGGAGAAATTGTTCGTCTAATCCAGTCGGATTAAATATAGGCCTGACTGGCGTTTTAAAGGGGCGATGCAGGCGTGGATCGTCGCCCTGCTCGGAATGACTGCGCAGTGACATAATCTGTTCCCATAGGTAGAATTTTGGGGGGAAATGTTCCGAGTCCTTCCTTTACGTGCTGGTCTCAGATTGGCTCACTCGCCTTCTCGTATTACCGCTCTCTTAATAGTTAATGGATGTAGATTTATTGGCATTCCCGGAGAACTTTCTATTTTAAGGAATTTACGGTAACTGATGTCTTCTTTAAGATAATACGCGTGTCTTTGTTTTGTATGTTTTATTTATTTTGTGCTGTGTAAACTGAGAACATCCCCATTTTAAAAGTTGCTTTGGTGTTGTTATCTTGCAAGCATGACACGGTGGTTCTTTCTTTTTTCCTGTTTTTGTAAAGGAAAGTGAAGTTTTGTGTGTGTTATGGCTACAGGCTTTTGCAGGTTTGGTTAGGATCTCTGTCAGAACGCATCTAGTAAAAGTTGTTAAGGGCGCAAGGGTAACATTAACTCGTATGTGGAATGCATGTCTAACAAAATATTACGATGTGTCTAAATCATCCCAAAAAAAGCAGAGAGATTGGCAATTTAATTATAATGATTAGTCTCAAAAAAGACCACTCTAAAATGTGTTTCAGAGATTATAAATGATCATGTTTGGTATGAAGAAGGTTCATACTACTATGACTGAGTTCTTAAATAGTTAATAAATTCTGGTGATTTTGGGTATGAAACCCTTGAAGTACCAAACCAGTTTTCTAAACACTTTTAGTAAGATAATTTAAGTTGTACAGTACTGAGTATGCACCCTGTACATCTTTAAATTAACCGCAGTCCTCAGCGTTTGCTCAGCTATTCGTGTTGTCCTTTTGGCCTCGGACCTCTGTAGCTGGCTTTCTCTCATGCTGTCATCTGCCCTGGATCCAGTCCAGAGTACTATTTGGATAACATTGGCTGAAAGGTCGCACAGGTGAGTGGGGAAACTTCATGTTTCCGGAGTGTGCAGTGGTCAGGACTGGCAAACAGGGCCGTTCTTCGTGAAAATACGAAAACTAGATGCACCGGCTGGTCACAGGTTGAGTTTGCGTTGCATCCCACTGCATTTGTTTTTTTATAGTTGTTGTTAAGGTTATTCTTCATATGAAGCCAGAATGTGATCCAGAATGTGTCGGTCGTTCACTTTTGGCTCCATTGTATAACCACATATTTGTGTCTTGTCGTTGGATGTGTGTCCTGGCTATAAAAAGCCTGGATGTGCTCCTGATTCTGTGAAATGGCTGAGAGTTGAGCCCGGCTGGGTTGGGGTCCCATCTGAGGTGAGGTGGTGTTGGGTCAGTAAGCTTCAGACAAACTTGCTCACCCCTTCGCACCTTTTCTGGGAATTCTTTCTGCCATCGGGGCGAATGTTTAACGGTGGTCCTCAGCGCCCTGCTCCCTCCCTAAATCGTATGCCCCTGCGAGTCATTTCTACCGAAAAGGGAGTCTGTGGATATTCAGCCTGTTAACCTTCGCACATACCCATCCTGGCGGAAGCTAAATAATTGAAACGGTGCCTGCAGCCATTTATTGTGGCGAAAACGTGGGAGCGCGACGTTGAGTCGCGTGAAGCGGTCTGTACCTGTCAGTGCCCTGAGGGTCTTCACAGGCACGTCTGCCTGCTCGTTTAGCGGGACGCTTCACTCCCATTTCCGTACTCGGCTCTGATGCCTAGACTCCACTGGGGAACGAGAAGGCCCGGATTCTGACAGATCATCACGGATCGGTGCAGATATGCTTTATATAATATATTCTTCGTACTTCAAGAGTTGAACATCCCTTCCCACCATTTTGTGGTTTTAACTGAATCGTGGATCGAGGGTCTTATAAATCTGGACCCTTAAATTTATTGTGTTGATCTGTGCTGAAAGTGCAGAATTTTTTTTTGACCGTTGTGCCGCTGAGCCTCCAGGCGTGACAGAGCACAAGCTGATGACGGATTTGACGTGTGTGTGCATTTATGATTAGGTCACGCGCTTAGCGAGTGTCACGTCAGCACGCACTGATCCCCGCCGTCTCTTATAATGTTTCAGCTGTGGAAATGGTGTGTTGTCCCCCATTAATTTGCCTTTACAAGAAAATATCATATGAAAATATAGAAAACATTAGGCTTTGCTGTAGCTAAGCCCACATTCTCTGCATTCCACGCCTCTTCATGTTGACAGCTGAGATCTCGGCAGACCGCTGTGAAAATCGTCCCTGTTACCACAAGAAAATGTGGTTCTGAGCCTGTGGTCCCCTCTGTGCACGACCTGTGGTATCATTGTGCTTCTGGACTCACAGAGAATGTCTGTTTCACTCTCGAATGGGGCGTGTTTCCCGTCTGGCCCCAGAGACACGCTTGACAACCGGTGTCTGTCTTGCAGAGGTCACGTTGGCGATTAAGTTACAAATTGTTTTATTTATTTATTTCTATTTTATTTTCATCCTCCCAGATGTCTGGGGTAGTGTTTCCAGCCCGCTGCCGTCTCCTCCGTGCAGATTTTCTTCTTGTCCAGTGTAAAGTAAACGTCACTTGTGTGTGTGTGTGTGTGTGTGTTCCTGCACTGAATCACACATGCACAGTGAATGTGGCACTTTTCATTATGTGACATTTTTGCATAATTGCTGTCAGTCAACATCTTACAAACCCCAGGTGTCTCAAAACTCAGGAACTCCTAGTTTTAGGAAGAATTTCATATGCCGAGTGACTGAGCGACCAAAATGTCACACTGGATTGGATGCAGTCGTGCATTGATGTAGAACAGGCAGTGATGGGGGTGTGGCCATAGCCTTGAGAAACCCCCCACTCAAAGGACGCGAGCTTCAGTGTCAGGGTGACCCCACTCTGGGTAGCAGCGGCACAGAGTGGCCAGCCAGGCCGCGTCAGCGCGTTTCTCGCATTCCTCCACGTAGATTAATGCTGGCCATGCACCATTACCGGGGGCGGGGGGACGTGAGTCGGGGGGGATGTGCTCCCTGCAATGTGCTGACGTGGGACATTTTCCTGGATGGGATCAGCGCTCTCTTTGCTCTTTTCTTTAGTGTTGCTGTCTGTTTGCTGGTGTTTAACTGCAGTCCAGAAGCAGCCATTCAGGTCCTCCTGTTTTTCCTCCAACGAGATCAGAATGATGCCGCAAATTTATAATAAAAAATTACATTTAAAGTTTTATTTTAAAAGCTGGAAGTGGTGCAAGAATTCAAAATGCCATCAACAAAGTCAGCCTAATATTTTATGTGCTTAAAACTTGAATATATCTGCAGAGATGCAAACAACTGTCTCCCAGCTAAATTTCTGAACATATTTCCTTTAAAGTCTTAAAACCCATGCATCGTGTTAGCTGATGAACTGTGTGGTTTTTAGGTTATGAGTTTAAACATAAACAGATTGTAGCTGAAGATGACGACTGAGGGAAGCTTCATTCTTCCAGCTTTGGAGTCCAGCTGCTCCAGAAGGCTGAGTCAAGCCTAGTTCATACTTCACTTTTCCACGCCTGCTTTTGTGTGCTTTCAGGCTGCAGACCATCATCTGCGCGGTAGGCCTGAGCTCGTACTGCATTTGGCAGCGGATGCCGATGGAGTGATACTCCTCCAGGCCAGGAGGGGGCAGATGCATTGAGACAAATACAAATACAGGCAGTGTAATGAAAGGAGTAAACTTTTATGAACATTTTTAAAGTTATGAGTCAAGGCTTGGGCGGTATTATGGCAATAAGACATTCCACAGTATTTTGAAATCCTTATGACAAACTTAGCCAGGTACCTCCAACCCTCCTCATACAGCTGCTCACCAGAACTTCCCCAGTAAAAACTATTCTTCCTCTACTCTTTCGTTGTTGACCGCTGATCTGTGAAAGTCTGCGCTGCCACCTCCTGGAAACGCCTAATCAGTTACCTTGCACATGTTCATGGATGAGCCAGCTTTCCGCTAGACGCACATATCGAGGCTACATGGCCAGTGACCGGAGCAAAGCCCTCATTGTGAGAGAGACGCTGCGTCCCCATGTCCACAACTGAAAGCACATGCAGAAATGCGAAGTGTGAACTGGCCTTCGCTTCTGCCCAGGGCAGGTTCACAGGAAGGGCTCAAATGATCCAGATAAAGTGCTTTCCGTTCGACGGTGACGTCTGGTCTTTGGCCGAACGTGTCCTGACCGCTATTGTTTTGCTATGGTGCAGAACGTCCTTATCGCCCCTGATTTTCAGAGCCATCTCTCTTCCCTATGAGTTTTGATGTCTGCACATTTGGGTATCTCTTCTTTAAAGATAGAATAACGGATCGTTCAGGTTTCTTTGCTTGCCAGTTCTTAAGTCAGTTTGGTTACTTTTTGATTTATTTAACTCTCAAATGGGATGTTGGTAATTTAGGGTGATTTTTGGTGGGTGATATGTGGCTCAGCGGTCGTTGGATTGGTAGAGTGATTTTTCACAATTTCTCCAGGGGGCGCTCTGACCCGCTTTCTCAGTTGTACATTGCTTTGGATGACTGCATCTGCTAAGTAAATGAAATGCAACGATTAGTTGCATTGATGCATTTTAACACACAGCTGATGCTTAAAATACATTTACCCTAAAGCTCCTGGATTGTTGATGTAGAGTAAGGTGACCAATGTCTCAGAGAACCAATGTTAAGCTCAGTGACGGAGTGATATAGAACAGCTGGCATCAGTTAGCATATCCTCCGGTACAGTTTATAGTGTTGCTAGCATTGTACCTACCAGGAGAACATTGGAGTTGAGTATCCTGTCATTAAGGGTGCATAACTAAATTAAGAAGTTACGAGCTTCCTGATTATATAGTAAATAGCCTTAAGCAGCTTTTTCCCCAGAAACAGACTCGTCATTCAAGAACAACAAGCAGTAGCAGGGAGGTACAGAACCAGCGTTGAGATAAAAAGAAAGGAAGAAAAAAAACAGGCTGAAGGGTCAGACCCAGGTGGACGGCCTGGATGAGCAAACTGCCCGGAGGGCGTTGATCTCGGGGGCGCCGGTAGCCTGGCACCATGAACTCGGGGCCTGGGGCCGGTAGCCTGGCACCATAAACTCGGGGCCTGGTACCATGAACTCGGGGCCTGGCACCAGTAGCCTGGCACCATGAACTCGGGGGGGCGGTAGCCTGGCACCATGAACGCGGGGGGCCGGTAGCCTGGCACCATGAACTCGGGGCGCCGGTAGCCTGGCACCATGAACTCGGGGCGCCGGTA
>JAODKF010000038.1:14106245-14116500 GCA_026779585.1 Mormyrus proboscirostris | reverse complement strand
CCCACCACACTTATAATTTCCTCTCTCGTTTCCGTGGCCCAACCGACGGTGTTGCCATCCATATCATGGATAATGAGACCCGACGCTCTCTGGGGACGGTGACGCAGCCCTAGCCGGGCCGGCACCATCTTGGCCAGACTCTATGATAAAGATGAGCATTATACGCGCCGTGGGCCCCGGCGGATTTGGGGAAGGGGGCAGGGTAGCAAATATAGAGCAGGAGTGCTAGGGCTCCAGACGGACCTTTCCGCTTGGCTAATGACGGATGCCTGCAGAAGAAAAAAGCCGGCCCGGGGTAATTAAGCAGCCCGTGGTTCCTACCGGTCTGCCGGAGATACGCGCTGGACATCCTCAGTTTAAAAGCGCTGCCCCCCCCCCACCCCTGACAATATGGCCAGCCGCTGAGCAGGTGCCCGCCTGCATCGGCGTCCCCCCGGTTCACCGGCACGCGGGCCCACTGGACATTCTCAGGTTTAAATGCCCCAAGCGGTCAGACACGGCCCCCCTTCCCAAAGCACCACGCACTTCCTGTGCATTTGCGCGGGGCCTTGACAGATTTACACTAATATTTATCCAAATGTGCCAGAGCTTATGAATAATTTCATAACCATGTCTTTCTTTACCACATCAGGCCGATTATCCTGCGACATTGGATTTCTTTCCCTTTTCTTTTTTTAAAATAAGGCCTTTTCTTTTCTTTCAATGTATCCTCCGAAGTAGAAACCTGTAAATTACATTAGTCGTTTCGGGGAGGAGGGGCATATTCCTGATCTGAAAGTGGCCCCCGGCCATGAACTGGAGGCGTACTGGTGACTCCCACGCTCACCTTCAGAACTAAGTGTGTGTGTGCATGCGTGTGTGTGTGCACATGTGGGGGGGGGGGACTACTGGTGCTGCTAATGCGATTTGGACACAATTGGCGTCTGGAAAACTGAAGAACCAGAGGCTCCCCCTCGGTGAGATTCCTACGGAACAGAGTGGCGATAAAATGCAGAGCGTGCTAATGTTTAGCATCCTCGATCATCCCTGCCCATAAAGATATTCGGTATTTCGACACCATATGGAAGGGTCATCAGCGCTTTGTTCTCCGGAGCGTTCAGCTGCGCTGCCCGGCACCATGTGCCTTTCACCTTAAAACATAAAAGGGGAGGATTTTTTTTCCTGGTCAAATAAAGAAATCTTTTTTTTTTTTTTTACTACCACATGTCCATGCATAAAAGAGTCTCATTCCTGCCAAATGCATTAAAAAGGCATCTGTAAAACAGATCTCTCCTCCAGTTCCTTCTTCTAAGGTAAGTTCGGCCTGAAAGGACAGGGACCCTTCACCTCCCCCACTCCCCTCACACCGGGCTTCCACCTGTCTGCCGCACGGCTGGAGGAGGGCCGGACAATTGAGACGTCGGGATGTGCAATGAGAGCACTTTTGGGGGCTTTTAGAAGCTGAGGAGCAGATTTCCGAAAGTCACTCAATCCAGGGGATACATTTTTGAGAGAATTTCGGTGGACTTAGTGATTTGCGGCAAATTTAACTGAAGTTCTTCTTTGGGTTACATGAGAACTGAGTGAGATTTGGGTCCCAAAACTGTAACATTTGATGACGGAGCCTGACTTTAGGTTATTGGTGGTTTCATCTCAAAAGCAACAAAAAATTAAATTTGAAAATTTGATCTCCAGATGCATTATGGGAGACACAAAAAAAATGATGAAAAAGGAGAATTCATACGAATAATGACGCATAGATGCAAAGACGCAACTAAAAACAGGTGATTTCCCATGACAGCCCACTTGGGAAAATTATGGGGCATCTTTTTAATAAACGACACCACTTTTTTTTTTATTAACGATAAGGGAGACGGGTGATGGGTGCCTTTTGAAATCTGCCGCATGTTCGAAAGCTACAGCCAGCGGCAGTACGCAGGCTATGGAGGCACAGTTGGGTGTGACGGCATTAAATGCAGAAACATACTGAAGTTTGAGGTCACGAGGCAGCAGAAGCCCCATCTCCACGAGTCTGCGTGTTTACTGGCCGGGGACATGGGCCAGGGCTGACGGCTGCTTCCTATGCGCCAAGTTGGTAACAGCGAAAAAAAAAAAAATAAACGACCTTTAATGGCTTCCCTAAATAAACCGTCAAATAATTAATGAAACGAATAAAACAGGCGGAGTGGGACCGGTCCATCCTGCACGTGCTCACAGCCGCAGCCCAGGGATAAAAGTCTGAACTACGGAATTTCTCACCTCCTAATCTAAAATCTCTTCTTCTTCTTCCGTTATCCAAAATGATCTTTGTTGCCATGGAACCTTTTTTATTTGCTTAAAGAATTACTGTCCCCCCCCCCCCCCCCCAGCCCATTTTAAACTGCTAAGGATTTTAAAACTGTCCCGCGGATCCATTCTCTCAGTCCACGCCCCTAAAGTCTGCTCCCGTTTCTTCAAGGGCTCGACTCACTCTAACTCGGATTGGCTCGTCGTTGCTGAGTTACTAACAGCCACGTTACCAACACTGTCCATGTTATAAAGAGAGACTCCCTGAGTTAATAGTCTTTCCCTCCTTTCTAAACGCCTTCCAGATGAGATTAGTTTGAGTATAACCACTGGAAAATATTACATACCCCACTGCCCTATTTTATAATTTTATATTTTACGTCCCCCACGCCCCCAACACACACACACCATTTCCTATATTTCGGAAAGACTCCGACCTTCATCTTTAATTAGACTGATCGTAAGGCTGCTCTTCCTAACAAGCGCCAGCTTTCTGTGCCACTTTACTAGCTAAATGAACTTTCCCAAAAGTTCATTTTAAGGCGCGGCCCGAGTCTGGCTCACGGCGGCACATGGAGCCCAAAGTGGCTGAACGCCGCTTGATGGATCTTCATCACGTTAATAAAGTTTATCCCGAAAAGTGCTTCTAATGAGTCCAGGATGTAATGTCAGTCTATGATTTCAGGATGCCGGTATAACTGTTTCAGGCAATCGCACCATCCCAGTAAGGCAACACCCGAAAGCACTTAAGCGCAGGATGATAGAACAGTGATCATCTTATCCCACACCCTCCACCTTTGCCCTCTCGGCCCAAACATTCTGAATTCTGTCAGTATTCTATAAGAAACTCCTGCAGAATACAATACTCACGCTTGAAATAAAACATGCTCTCTTGTTAAAACAACAGGCATTAGAAAAGGAGATTCACCCCCCTACCCCCACCCACACAAACGCACGCGCACACGCAGACAGTTAGTCACCTCGGCTGTTTATGAGAACCCAAAGCCTGCCGTCACTCAGCCGACGACAGCACTGATTAAAGTAAGGGAACACTTTGAAAACAACAATTATACCCCTGCCCGTGTCACCACAATACATATATATTTATAATACTTCTCTTCTCCCCCCCCGAGCCCTCCCTTTTTTGAACTCGATTAACTTTGATTTCCGAAGGCATCGTGTAAGCGGGCTGGCAGATTCCTCGCCACTTAACGGGAACAAGAGAGACGGGAAGGGTAGCCCCCCCCCAGAAGGGCGGTGAGTCCAAATCAAATTTACAGGTCCACTAATGACATCTGACATCAGAAAATTAAGGTGCTTGGAAAGTAAACCTCGGCCCTGTACTTATCTCCCTTACACAGACTAGACGTGGGACCCAGTGGGATTCGGACCTGACAAAGTACCGTCGGGCCCATTAGTAGCCTGAGCTACTGTCCAGTTATTTATTTATTTAAGCTGGCTTCTGTCTGTGTGTGCCTCTGGGTCTCCACAACTATTCATCTGTCCATGAAGCCCCCCGTTCGCTTAATCCTTCACCTATGACCCATTTTTAGCAGAACCGTGCTGATATTTTTAGACTGGAGTGTCCAGAGGGGTGGAGGTTCATTCGACATCTCCGAACTCCAGCGGGACTCCTACCTTGTAGAGTTTCAGCGCCGCCTCGTGCCGCTGGCTGGTGACGTGCAGCCGCAGCTTCTCCACGCTGTTGCTGTAGTAGTCGCAGGCGTTGCATTTCAGGTGCACGGGGTTTCCGATGGCGATGCACTTTAACCTCCACTGGTTGGCCTTGCCGCCTTCTTTGATGTGCGCCACCAGCTGGTACTTCTGCATGTGTTTGTCAGTCTTGCAGTGCAGCTGGAAATTGGCTTTGAGTTGCGTGTTGTAGCTGCAGAGCTTGCACTGGTAGATGTCCCCGATCACGGCCCTCCACTCTTCCTGGGGCAGCATGCGCTCCGTGTTCACGTGTACGCTCAGGGCCTCCAGGCTGTCCGTCGTGAAGCGGTTGCAGACGGCGCACTGAAACAGCTTCAGCAGAGGGTCGCTGATGTAGGGTGACAGGTCCCCGGCAGAGAGGACGGACAGGTCGTCACCCGGTAGCTGACCACTGGTGAGACGGATCTCTGATGCCACCTCGTTATTTACTGCGAAGGTGGAGAGAGGGAAAGGGACAGAGGAATGACAGAGAGAGAGAGAGAGAGAGAGAGAGAGAGAGAGAGAGAGAGAAAGAGGAGAAATGGGGCGGAGGAAACAGGAAAAAGGTTTTTATTAAATAAAATTACAACAGTGTGCAAAGATCATTGGAGGACACATACAAAAGGATTTGATAAAATAAGCCTTTGTGCTCTGTATGGCTTCTATAAAGCTTAAACTATAAAAAGCTGTAATAGGATTGAATCAGGATCAATTACATTCATTCCTTTCAACTTCTAAAATCCCTGATCAGATAGCTTTAATTACTCCTATGGGCGTAATGTCATTCCTGAATTTGTGTGTGTATTTTTTTTTTGCAGACATGAAAGCTGATCAATACAAAGGAGCCTGACACTTTTAGCCCTTAAAAGCAAACCGAGGTACATAGAAAGAACCACAACCCGCTCAGTTCATCGCCATGCCGTTACACGCAGTCTGGATCATTTCTATCTATTTCATTTCAAAAGCCCGCAAGAAATCTATATGCATGGAATTTTCTCCTTATATTTTTTTCTTCATAAATGTAATGAGATATCTGTTTACAGTCACAGCAGTAATTAAAATTAAAACAGATTAATCAGAGTGCGCCCTTCCGAAGCTTGATCAACAGGTTCAGACACTGGGAGAGGATGCCCCAGTGTAAAACCGCAGTCCTCCAGGAGAACCCACTTCCTGCAGGGTCTATCAGACATTCTTCAGGGACAGAACAACTCGAAAGAAACCTAAAAGGTGATGATCATAGATCTACCAGGACAGTGCCACAGCATAGAAGAAGACATACTCACCGACACCTGGGGTCAACGCAGCAGCTGTGGTGGGATCCAACTGGAATGGGTTAATCATCATCTGAGGGTCGGCCGGATTCTCCAGCTTCATGCCGGTGAGGCCCAGGTTCTGAGCCAGGTAGTACTGGTACAGCTCTGCTTCGGCTGGGGCCAGGCCCAGGTGCAGGTTGTGCTGGATCTGCTTCATGTTCTGCTGCAGCAGCATCATGTTGTGCATGTGCTTCTCGCTGGTCATGTGGATGCGCAGGTTGCGTGCCACGTTGGTCTCGTAGTCGCATACCTCGCAGCGCCACGTGGGTTTCTGCTTGGTCTTGGATGGGGATGGAGTACCACAACTACTCAGGTTGGCGCTGGAGACGGGCACCGAATGGTTGTACACTGGCTCGGTGCCGCCATTCTGCAGGGTCTGCACGTTGTTCAAATGCTTGTCGGACTGCATATGAATACTGAGGTTGCCTTTGGTAGTTGTTGAGTAGTTGCACACCTCACAACGGAACGGCTTATAGCCGCAGGTGTAGCTCTCGCCTCGCGCCAGCCGAGGGTGCGGTTGGCCCGTCCGGCAGTAGAGGCAGGAGCCTCCGGACTCAGGGTGCTTCTCCTTCATGTGGGCATCCAGGGTCTGCTGGTACTTATAGTGCCAGTTGCACTTGGGGCACTTCAGAGTCTTGCAGGAGTTCCGTGAGTGCATCATGGTCATGTGACCCCCCAGTGAGCGCGATGACCCCAGGACGGTGTCACACTTGGGGCACTCGATGCCACTGCCAGGGGAGCCTTCCCCTGTGCCAGGCGTACCAGGTAGGGCAGTTTGCTGGTGAGGAGGGCCCGGGCTCTCGTCGTCTCTTCGCATCAGGTCGCTCAAGATAGACGGCGGGGTGCCATCTCGACCGCCAGCAGGGTCTGTGTAGTCTTTTCCACTTCCACAATAGCTATTGGCATCGTTGCTACTGTCCCTAGGTACAGTATTCTGCTTGCTCTTCTCTACGTCGTCAGAAACAGTCACAGAGGAAGAAGAGGTACCCTTTTCAGTATATTTTAGCACACTGGACGATAAAGGAGAAATGCTTTGGTTTAAGAGAGGGAAATCTTTGCTACTTGCACTGTCCACTAGTTCACCTACACCATCGTCGTCAAGCTCGTTGGAGTACGCGTCCTCATCTTCGTCTGCGTCGACCGCTTCTCTGGGTTCACTTTTGACGGGGAACTCCCCGTTCGAATGCAAAGTGCTAATGTCCTTCTGCCGTTCACAGTTGTTCTCCTGGTTGGCGCGCCCTGCCGCCGATGGCAGGCGGCCAAGGGACACGGCGCTCACAGGGGCCTTCGTCGCCGGCGCAGACAAGCCCCCGAGGTTCACTTCGGCCTTTGGCTTTTGAGGGTTCCTCAGCAGCTGGTCTGCAGTGGCAGCAGAACTTGCGCTTCCCTTCAGGAAGGCAAAACCAGCCTGCAAAGAATCACCGTTTTCAACATGAAAAGCGTTCCATAAACCACGAAAGCCCCTGTCAGGACCCATGAAATTTGCAGTAGAAAAATGGGGTAATACAGAGTTGGATTTTTTTGGTTCCAAAAAGCTTATAAGAGGTTCTTTGTCTTTGCCAATCCCCTGTATGATGGCAGAGACATACTTATTACTGAGGAGCTTCTGCTCCTCTGTGTTGAGGGTCATCCGATGATCATGCACAGCATGGGTTACAAATGACCGACTATAACCAAAAGACAACTTGCACAGGAAACACATCAGAATGGGTTTCCTTTTCCCGTCACTTATGCAACCATCGAATTTGGACAGGTCCACATTGTTAGGGACATCTTTGGACACACAGGAGTTTTTGGCGGCGCCATCAACGGTCAGATAGTCTTTGTCACTCTTGTGCCGGAGATCATAGACGCGGAAACTGTGCAACACAGGACCGACTCCTGCAAACGCTGAGGTATTTGGGAAAGCCTGGTCGGCCGCGAATGGTTTCCCGAGAGACGAAGCGATGTGAAACGTGTTGATAACCTGGGGGTAGAAGGACACGGGGGCAGTGGCAGATTGCTCAGTCTTGTCCCTGGCGATGGTCTGCAGGTTTGGGAACGCTGCTGGGGAAAAGAGGCTTTTTGCTCCAGACTGGGCATTCTGGCCACATTCTTTGGAGTCCTCGAGAATGAAAGCTGAGCCGTCAGGCTGGTAAACGATCTCCCCCGTCAGGTTCTCCACGTCGCTGTCGTCCAAGTCGCTGACCTCACTCTCGTTGTCATCCTTCAGAAGGGGAAGGCGTGCGTTGGGGCAGTGGTGCTCCATGTATTTTTGTAAACTAGAAAAAGAAGTGGCGCACTCGTTGCACGGGATCTCTTTTGCTGCGCTGACCCGGGGGGCACCAGCATTCTCTGTGCTCGCTCCCGATGCGATCTCTCTCCGGCTCTCGTCCGTCCTCAGGTTGTCATCCGCGGGGCTGTTTTCCTTGTCAGGCTCCATCCCTGCACCTTTCTGAGGCACCTCATTATCAAGATGTGTCGTCTCACGTAGCTTTGATATCTTCTGCCCATTCTCCTGCTTCGAGATAGAAGGGGAGTCACAGGTTTCCATGGCAATTGCTACATGGGGATCTCATTTCATCCAGCCTGTCAGGGACCTGTAAGGGAAAAAGAATAAATAATAAAGCAAAAGAGACCCGTTTTTGTAAAAATAATTTCATTGTTCGCCACCTGCCCACTGCTTTTCTATATTACCACCTGAAACCTCTTCATCCACAGGCCATACATCAATGTGATTTAAGGGGACTTCTGTGTGGGCAGCTTGTAAGTTGTTAAGAGTACCGGCACATGGCTTAACTCTGATTACAAACATGATTTTATTTATTACCATGACTTTCAAAGCAGAATTTGAAAGTTAAACCACATCAGCTAATTTATCGTTTTAACAATCAATTTAAAATGATCTCATGTCAACAGAATTGAAGAGAGACCCTCATTGAGGTTGAGGGAATTGTCTTTCAGTCCTAACTCTTTCCTTTGATCAGTATAAGAAATGTTAAGATCTCGAAAGAAATGTAATAGCCTTCGTTACCTGACAGTTACCAGCACCACACTTTTTACCAAATAAATCTGAAGCAGAACCACTTTCGTTCATACAACCAGCATCTCCAGGAGCTCATCTATAAAAATACAGTTGTGGGATCTATCAGTAGGTACATAAGAAGGCCTGATTAAGCACTAACCTCCTTGCTACCTCGACAAGCAACTAAACGAAAATTAATTTTCGGTCCAATCATCCCAGGGAAAGAGGCCATAAATTTTTCACTCTCTCTCTCTGTCAAAAAAGCACATAAAAAAACACCATTTGAAATACCACTGTGATGTTATCAATTGCGGAGATCTGGCCATCTCTCAACTGCTGCAACCTCAATCAGGCTCTCGCCCCGCTTCAGCCAATCATACGCCGGCCCTGCTGATGAGAATCCTTCGACCACTTCTGGCCGGCTGGAAACTCAAACAATTTGTTCCCATTGGCAGGAATGCAGATGTGGGCCCAGCAGAGTCCTCGCCGAAACTGGGAATGAAAGGCACCCCCACCCCCCCCCCCCCGCGTCATGTCCAACTCTAGAAAGGGCAGGCCAGAGCAGCTTCAACCTTGCCAGTCACAACAGCGCACACGTGCACACACGCTCAATCACACACACACACACACACAAACACACACACGCATGCACACACACATACACACACACGTGTACACACACACATATACAGACACACGCGCGCACACATGCACGCACACGCGTATACACATACGCACATACACACACACACACACATGTACGTACACTCATACACACACACGCACACACACGCAAACACACATGCGCACATGCGTACACACACATGCACAAACACACAAACACGTGCACGCAAACACACACGCACATGCGCACACATATGTGCACACGCACACACACACACACACACACACACACACACACACACACACACAACAATGGAGTTTCTGAGAATGACTATCCTCGGGCCCTGGCCAACTTGTCCAATCGGAATGTCATATCCAAGTCCCTGGCTTGTTCAACAAGGCAGTTGTTATTCTGGAATTGTTTCAGGGTTTATTTCCTTTATCGTTTTCCCTCTACTGTTTCTGCTTCTCAGACAAACCTATCAGCAGGCACAAAACATAAAACTGCTTTTTCAAGAAACACACATTTAACAGTGGCCACTGGCATAAAAAAACTGTTTCAAAGTTCAAAAAAAAAAAAAAAAACGAAACCAGCACATAAGCTGCATCTATTGGTCAGCTTTGCATTAAACGGCTATTTAGAGCTTGTCTTTGCCTTGCTACAGAGCAATTTTGTGGATTAATTTGAAACAAGCCATGCATAAACTGAGCCAGTGGAAACATCCCACAGACATGAAGCACAGAGGAACAGTTGCTTGGAGCACGATTTTAAGCATGGAGAAATATCTGGTCAGTTTAAACGCTTCAGAGTGAAACATGGAAAAAACATAGCCACAAAATTTAGGTATAAATCTGAAATATAAAGTTTATAATATAAATTTCAAACACATTTCAATGTAAAAATCTGAGGGGCACATTCAGTTACCAGCTGGAATTACCTGGGATCCTCATAAGGAAACAACACACAGACACAGACACACCGGTTTGTAATTATATCTTTGAGAGGACCTGAAAAATGGGCCCCACAATGTAAAAAAAACAGGTTTTTATTACATTGTTGGGGACATTCGGTCCCCACAATGTAATATAAAACTAATCCACACACACAGATCTGTACCATCCTTTCATTTCTAGGGGCAAAACCCCAATCCCAACAATGACGACCTTAAAAAAACCCCAGCCCTAAACTTAACCGTAAGTAACCAAACAAAATGCAAGACGTTTTTTTATTGTAGTCGCTGATTTTTAAGAAATTTTAAGAGTTTCCCCTTCGGGGACCAAAGCAAAATATCAGGTTTTTAGCACATTTGGTACCCACTATGTTATATAAACACATCCCACACACACGTGCACGCGC
>JAODKF010000038.1:14066982-14082060 GCA_026779585.1 Mormyrus proboscirostris | reverse complement strand
CCGTGGACCACTTAAGCGCCCGGGATACGAAGGCCACCCTCTCTGGGGAGTTGGGGTCCATCAGGCTGAAGAGTTTGACAAACAGCATATCAAACCGTAGCCCGCAAAGCCTCCGTTTCATCCCACTGGCAATAAAAACCCTAGACACACACGTGGCATGAACAAAACGGGAAACATATAGAAAATGGCCCCCATGTCTTACCACGGTGAGTATCGCATACTGTGGCAGTGGATTTAGAGTACAAACAGAAAAGCAATTCCCACAGCACACCTGTCTTTGTGCGGCCTGCGCATGACACCGTTCCCCTCTCATTCTCCCTCCGCGAGTCTCTCTGGATCCGTTTCCCCTCCAAAAAAAAAAAGGGTTCTGCAGGCTTCAGGTTGGAGGGATGAGTAGGCAGGGCCACAGCAGTTAACTTTCCCGGTAGTGGTGGGGTTCGTGTCCCCCCCCTCCCCTCCAGTGCTCTTTAGAGAGGAAAAAAGCAGCACAGGAGGCCCAGGTCATGTAAAATGCATAAGCTGTATTTAAAAATAATTTAATTCTTGAAGCGAGCGGCTCTTGAAAGATTTGAGGGTCCGTTTTTTTTTTTTTTTTTTTTTTTGTGAATGCACCCTTTGTGACAGTCCGCACCTCAGAAAAATAAAATTGCGCTCTGCTTCTGGAATTAGTAAAAACATGAAGGGTATTTTCGAGACCCACTAATAGCCAAGCTCCAGGTAATCTGTCCTTCAGCTTTCCTTTCTTGCTGGTATTTCTGTAGAAAATGCCGTATTTGGATGCATTTTTAAATGATAATTAAGATGATGATAATAATGACTTATTATTACTATATATATATGAACCTATGTATGCATGTATGTATGTATATATTTGTATGTATGGATGTATGTATAGATGTCAATCCTCTCTACAAGTTAGGGTGAAAGACAAGGCGTAACAACAAGCACAAGTCACCTTTAGCAGAAAACACAGTACTTGGACGTGTGTGAGACTATGAGCTAAACACTCAGCATGTGCGCATGTGGCTCATTATGAGCAGGTCATTAGAAAACAGTTTGGCACAAAAATAAATCCAGGTACTTAGTCTGGCTTAAAACAAAAAGCTTATAGTAGATATACTGGAAATTTAACAGAACAAAAACTCCAAATATCCAAATATTAAAATGGTTACAATTAAAGCTGTATTTTTTGTGTGTGTAGTTTTACAGCTTGGAAGAAGCTAGGTCATATGGCAGAGAAACTGTATGACTCCTGTTTATGTCCTGGACTTTTCTTTAATTTCAAAGTGCGCATTTCATGAACCGCATCCCTTGTAGTATAATATTGTTAAACTTTTGACCTTTTCCTTAGATACATAATCTGCTGCAAGAGCATCTTAACGTGATCCAGTTTGAAGGCATAGCCTGAGAATCCACCTTTACCACATTATTACTAGACCTCCGCCAGTTGAAATGTTTTCTGTTTTGTATTTTCACTTCGTGTTCTTAAATAAGAGGTCCTTTGTTGTCTGCTGCCTGGTTGGACCTAATCGAAAACAGTCCACGATATGAAGGGCTATTTTTTTGGGTTTGGGCGAATTCCGAACTTGTTTTCAAAAATTATACTGAGAAAGTGGCGGTGATGCACGTTTGTCGATGCGCCATGCCAGAAGATGTGCGCACGCACACGTATGAACACGTATGCGTGCACACATGAACTCATGTGCTTTTCTTTTTCAGCTGACAGAAAAATCAGATGCAAAGGCAAATTGTGAAAAAATGTCTGGATTTCATGAGCTGAGATTAAATGGGGTAAAAACAAACAAACAAACAAAACAGACAAAACAAACAAACACACAATGACTTAATAGCAAAAATGTGGCTGCAGACTCTGACAGCTGGAGTATGAGGGCCTACAAACTGCTGAATTGTGTCGTCTTGGGTAAATGCGTTTCACTGATTTGTTTTGTGGGTAATATTCTCTTTAAACAGCTCCGTGTAAATTGTGTGTACAAAGTCATTGGAAGCTATTCCTCAAGACAACCTGTGTGGACGGCTACCTGCTGCTGCGAGTGAGGTAATCAATAGCAGGAAACAGAGTCGAGCATGAGTCCAGGAAGCTTCCGAGCAGTTAGTGCTGATAAAAGCAGACCGAGTCAATATTTGGGAATAACAGAGGAGAGGGATAATAGACAAAGGAAAGCTGCATATGCTGCGATGTGTTCAAACAGGGCCAGAATTAATGCAATGGCACCAGCTGTTCCAGGAGGCTCCAAAAGACATTATCTACTGCAAGTAAAACTAAACTATAGTAAAATCAATGCTATGTGCCCCAACAAAATATGGCACAATTTACTGTCATGAAACGGTTAGAATTGTGTTTTTTTTTTCTTTTTTTTTCATTGTAATCTCAGCTTCTGACGACATGTGGACAATGATGTTTGGGTGTTGTGCCTGGGTCTGTTTAGCTTGGTTGCGCTCTCTGAAATTTAAATGGCATTTTTTAAACGACATATACACAACAACCTAGAATTACCTAATGATGTAAGAATTAAATTGGAAAGAACAAGGTGACGTATCCAAGTTCCTAAATTTGCGACGTGACAGAAAAATCAGGTTGATGCCGTGCATGGACTGATCTCTCCCAACTATTCGCCTATTATATGCAATATAAATTTGTGTTCAAAGATTATTTTGACCATCAATCTAGTCAGTCAGGGAAATACACGTGTTGTATAATGTTTTAGCTCTTTCCATTAAAGGAAATAAAAGTTTTAGTAAAATAAGTTCATGGATTAATAATATCAACCATGCAGACATTTTAATGGCAATTTTTGACGGGCTGCATTCTCAAATTCAGACTGCAAACTGTAAACATTGCATTTTGGAAAATTTCTTCTTTGGGTCAGATTTATGCACTAGCGTGACAAGGTCACCAAATAATTTTTTTTTTCATAAAAGGAACAGTAGTAATGCATACTGGAATACAGAGATAAAGGGATCTTTTTTAATGCCCTTTAATGTGAAAATGAATATTACTCCGTACAGGCAACAATACGATAATGTTGGCAGGAGTTCGGTCTGTATCGCCTGGCACTGGGCCGGGAGGAGATACTGCCATGTAATTGAACATGTGAGGTAGCCAGGGTCTGCGTGCCACATGCTAAGACGTCAGGCTTGTGGCAGCGTCATGCCCCTCTTAAGTTCATTGCAGAGCTGACTCCATGCTGATTCCTGGAGAGGAGGGGTGCATAGTTGTTGGCAACAGTTGTTCGAGGACACAGTATCTATTAAGACCAATAACTTTGCTAAAATGAAGGGCTAGGCTCTCAGCGGCACTAATCTGGAAGGGGTAGAGAATCCTAACAGGTCAAAGGGCTGGCTGGGGTTCGAATTTTGGGGGCTAGGCTCCGTTGACTGCAATGTACGCCCCGTACGCCTCATATTCTCCCCGGGCAGAATTTCCCAGGCTTGCCCTACCAAGGTAGTGAGATGATTGGCATTGCCAGTCACTGGAGGCGCTCACCAAATACGGACAGCTGGGTAAAAAGTATGAAGCGTACCTCGGAGAATAAAACGTGCGGTTTGTCGGATGAGTGGGCTTAGCTGCTCTTTAAACAGTCACTGAAGACAGTACCTCTCAGAAAAGATCAGGGAGTTGGGTTGCAACCAGTGAGTGTTGCAGATTATTCTCAGGGGACAGGGCACAAAAGTGGCATGGCAGGGGTAGCACAAAAATGGAGGAATCATCCAAAGCAGATAAAGGATGCAATCGACTTCGTTCTACATAAAATAATAGTGCACAAAATAAAAAAAAAAACTGTTTCTCAAATTATACAGTAATTATGGTTGCCAGCTATGGAATTGTGATTTGTATATATTCATGCAATTCTGGATATTACTAAAATTACAGTCGTGTGACATCAATGAGCTCGGGAAAGCAGGGGTGCACATCCTGTGATAGGCAGCACTCAGTGCCAAAGAAAATACACGGACACGCGAGGAACAAAACGGATTTCGGGGTGGGTGGGGCCACAGCGGCAATGTAATGATGTGAACACTGACAGCATCAAGGCCATCAGATGCGAGGATTTGACCTGACTTGTCCCCAGCATTGGCACATTGTCGGTGTAAAGTGGCACACGCCGATTGCAGACATTCAGAGGGCAAGGTGAGAGGTGAATCCTCTATTCATGAGCTTCCGACATGCTATCCATATTCGCGTGCAGAAAGTTTCTCTGATGAGACAGACGTCAAAGTGAGATAGCTGTCATATCTGCCCCAACTTAAACGGACCTCCCCCTGGCTAGGTCGCGTGACACAAGATGTTACCCAGCAGGTCAGGGAGACACCTGGCTCAGACAGATGCTCTCTGACATCGGTCTTGTGATCGCAAGTCACATGGTCTTCCCTGGGCATTGTACGGCATTAAAAACATGGGCGAAATTGTGAAAAGGGCTTTTGTGAAGTGATAAAACAGTAAAATAACAGCTCTGGACATTTCTGAATGCAGTGTCCATGTTCACATGCATTCCCTTTGCCTTTAAGAAGCTGACTCACGTGCTAAACTGAACACATCTGTTAAATCTGAATTACAAAATAGTCCTTGTGACTCACAGAGTCGCAAGTGCACTCTCCTTTAACAAGTTCAGTGAAGACAAGTGAAAATTCGAGGTAACCCATGTGGTGTTTGTATATATTTGCTTCTGGAGATGGATAGTGTGTTTACCTGCTGTTCTGACTCCTGTGTAGGATTGGGGTTTGTAATAAACAGCTTTTATTCACCGGCAGTACAGAACTAAATACCAAATCAACAAAAATACCTGAACTGAAGTGTGTTGGGAGTCTTTGCGCCGTAAGTATCAGTCCTGCACTCATAAAGTGGAATTCCACACAAAAATTATATTAATTCTCACCAGATGATGTCCTACATACCCAGAAAATGGAACTCTATTACATGCACTGTTAACAGAGATCTGGCTGTCGTTTTTTTTTCCTGCAAAATTTCCACCTCTGACATCACCAGAAAGCGTTTCTTCTCTGTTGTACTGGAGGTCTGTGGAGAGTAGACTTCATGCATGCTGCAGTTTTTTCGGCATATTTCTGATCGCCACGGTGACGCACACGCATCCACAAATACCTCTGATTGGCTTCAGTCAGGTTTTTAAACGATGCTCCCACATTTTGGTATCTAAACAAAAAAAGTGGGCCCTCCGCACCCATTTCGCATCCTCTGTATCCCGTGAAGCCACGGTGCTAAAAAAAGTTAAATACCGGTCTAGATGACGAGATCCTCGGTGGGAACTGAATGGAATAACTGCTGCCTTTCATGCCCTTAACCTCATGCCCACAAACGAAACACAAACAAACACAAAAAATGATTTTTATTTTCAGTACAAATGTTAAAATAGAAATACTGAAATTATAGAGCAAAACTCAGTGTGCCTCTAACCTTACGTAAAATAACTCATTTTTTGTATTATAATTACAAATTTGAATAGTAAAAACACATTTCCACATACCAGGTTAGCTCAGTGTTGTATATGCAACAAATGTAGCGCCACTGCCGACGTCTGTCATGTGCGTCACGTGACCGGTCGCCGAGTATAGAAACTTCCAGCACGCAGAACCGTGTGTCTCTTTGTACAGCTGCCGCTGTCTGGGTCCAGGGGAGCATTTTGATTGGATTGCAATGGCCATCTCAGTCCTTTGATTCTCTGCCACTTTAAAAAGGCTGATTTTTCAGCCTCCCGCTGTCCTGTGGAAATGTCATGTGACAGTCGTATCTCACTGTCCCTTCGCCGGCCTCTCCTGCCCCTCCCCCGCTCCGCTTCTGCATTTATGCTGATTTCCATAACACCTTGATTTTCCTTGGGCCCTCAGACCTCCTGATCCAGGCTTGAGATCAGCTGCCTGGCGCGATGCAGACATAAACAGACACAAGCTGCATGTATATCTCAGCGCAAGCTTTAAAAATGGAAATATGTAATACCAACACATCTTTTTCTTTCTTTCAGTCTGCAGTGCTTCACTAGTCCTTTATAGGAATGGACATTTAGGTCCTTTTAAGGTCACAGGTGGTGACAGTCCAGTACAAAGCAAAAATTACATAAAACACACACATTAAAATCAAATGAGCAGATTTAGTAATCTAATATATTTTTTATATTTAGGAACATCCATGTTAAAGTTTTTTATTGGAAATGACTGCAGTACAGCACTTTTCATTTTTAAACTCCTTTGATCTTGGCAGCTTAATCCATCAGTGTTTTTCACAGAGACCTTGGATAAATTTCCCATGATAAATCACGGTACAGGCGAAAGATAAACAAATTGCTCTCACACTACCAAATCATAAGCATTGATTTGCTTCACATTGATTTACACATTTGTAGTCTTAATAAAAGATTAAAAGGCAGATGAAAGCTTTTTTGTTGTATGTCCACTGTGAGCAAATTTCTCCAGGACAAAGAATTACTGATATTTTGTCTCTGTACTCAGGCATAATCTAAGAATGCTGTATTTCTGGAATCCCAAAAATTCTATCGGCAGATGATTAGTGTGGTTTGACTGGTGCTGGGAGGTAGAGTTTGTTGATATTTTGCTTCTCTACAACCACGCCGAAACATAAAAAACAGTATTGCGACCGGAAATGAGCAGCACCCACACATATGACATGATTGACGTGGGACATCTGTGCCAAGCAACGCATTCTAGTGTTTTCATGCATGCAAGGAGGCCGCATCACGTGCCTCCCACTCAACGGTGCACGCGGATATACACGGCACACGTAACGGACATCCTTACGTCGCCTGACCCGACATCCCATTTTGATGCCAGACATGGACTCAGCCCGGGTTTGCAGAGGACTGTGAATTACGGGAACATGTGGATTCACCCTCTCCCTGTTCTGCGATTTTTATAGGCAAAAGTTTTCATGGGCATCTGCAAAATGTAAACAAACATTGAAAAACAAGAATAATAATAAAACATCAATTGTCCATTGGAGAATGACATGCTTTGTAGCTGTCCTGTCATATCGCATCTAGAGGAATGGGCCATGAAATCGTCGGCTTGACTGGTTCGCTGACGTCCCCAGAGACCCCCCCCCCCCACCTCTTCGGCTTTGGAATCTTCCAAGAACAGCCTCTAGGTTATGAATTAGTTAGTACCTTTGTCCTTTCTTATTACTGCTTGGATGAAACCAACACCTGCTAAGACTAAGGTGTGGCCTGACGATGACCAATAAATTGGAGCGAATTGGCTCGCTTGCAGTTTAGTGGTCCCAAGTCGAATTCAAACAGAAGTATAAAACACAGGGAAAGTTTACGCGGCTTCATGTCTCGCCATTGCCTGTGATGTGTTCGAACCCTCCTTCCATCTCTCTTGGCAAACAGGCGCGCTGGGATCTGTCTTCGTTCTGCGAGCATTTGCTTAAACCCTGAGCGGTTCATGGAAACAGCAGTTTTACTGTGCCCGGTTAAATGTTAAACTTATATTTAATGTATGACATTTTCTCACAAATCATCTGGCCGGAGACGTGACCCAGGGGTATTTTTGCAGATTGCTTTTTCAGTACCTCAGCAACTGTGGAATTATTCTTTCCTGAAGAACCCCTTTGAGTTTGGCGAGGTGATCACCTCCAATGGCAGTGACCATCCCAATCTGGAACAGCTCAGAGAAAGTGATATCACGATCTCACAGCCTCACTAAATTGAAACCATCTTGGTGACTGGAGGCTGTATAAAATAACCCTACATTATATAAAGTGTAACACCCCATTGGTGAGCAATACAATTATGTTGTGCTTTGGTTTTTTATTCTTAATGTGGGCTACGTTCAAGATTTCACTGTCATCTTTATCAGTAGTGTGGCATCAGTCACATGAGCAAGCAACATCTTTTATCTAAAACTAAATTTAAATTCAAAAACTAAAATTCACCATACTGCTCAATTTCAAGAGAGGATACACATAGGTTACGATTAATGCCGCTGCAGGTCCAAAAAACAAAATCCCTAATATACTCACAACATACCTTATTATGGCCCATTTATTTGCACAACTTGTTTATTGTTTATTTACCGTATTTCATCCTCTCAAAGTATCATTTACATTTCTATGTTATGCTGTGTTATGTATGTATGTTATGCATGCCATGTATGTAACATTAAGCTATATTTTTAGCCTTCTTCCTGTTACTCTGAATATTACTGGTAGTGTACTTACTGTTTCATCAGTAGGTAAGGCCATATTTACCACATTATCTGAACAGGACAGAATTGAAATGAGTGTTGATCTGTTTGTAAGGTTAGGCACGACAACATAAGCAAGACCGCAGCTACAGCAAGACCGGCTACTAGAAATTTCTGCACAAGGTCCACCTTAGGATATCTATTAATCTAAGACAGGGCTGATGGTCTTGCTCTACAATATGTGTATTATTTTCCCAGTAGCTCTAATTAAGTGATTATGAAGAATTAACGATAATGGAGTGTAACGAACAAAAATGACGCAGAGTTAGCATTGTGTGTTCTGCCCACCAAAGCAATAATCAACAGAATAATTAGCCTTTCCCTTTAGGGCTATGCTAAGGCCTGTTTTTAATTGAGACCCACAGGGATTTCACATGCATTAAGCTATGCGAAAACAGCGGCTGCCCGATGCGTCTGTGTTTATTCTGAGTTTGTTTTTGCTTGAATGCGAACCGATTCACCGATTGCTGAAAACGATCCACGTGGCACCTGTCACTAGAACAGGGTCATAATTACATTTTGCTTTGATCACCGTGCAACAATCACTATCACATCTTCAGTAAATGTACTAATGAAGTATTTTTTCAAGATGCAGAAATGTTTCTACTCTGTGATTAAAATATGAATTATAGCCTTGTATTGTCCTGTATTTATAAATGTTACTTAGCAGATGCAAGTATAAGAAAAAGGAACACAAATTGGTGCAGATTCCCGTTCTGGGGGGTGTTTGTGGTAGGCAATTTGGGCTCTTTGCTAGCCAATTAGCTTCCAGTTCAGCAGTTGAGCCATCCCATCCATGGTCCAGGCCTGGTGCTGTACCCCTCCCTACCCTGTGTGATTTATCCTCCAGAGTTTGCTGCCCTAGGCGGTCCCTGGGGGGGACCTCAACCCCGCTCTTCCTCTTGTGTCCAGCCTGTGTTTATTTTCATGCAGCTGAGTTGTTTTAGCTGTGATCACTTCTTTTGCCAGGTTCAAACTCTGTTGGGTGACTCTGCATTGTTCCTGTGGACATTTTTACCCACATTCTTTCCACGACCACCAGTGGCTTCATCACCCCTTCCTCAGTTTTTACTGACAGGAACATGACAGCCAAGGACTATCAAAGAATTAAGCTAAAAAAGAAATCCTACACAAGTTCATTGGCATATCACCTATGAAAACACATTTATTTAACTACAATGGGTGTCCAGCACTAATGCCGATATCTCCCAGCTAAACCGACAAAACAGATATAGATTTTTTTCATCTTGCTGACAGTGTTTAAAATCCTTCCACTTCTCTGCTGCTCTCTCTATTGATAAATCGTGACATCATCTGTCAACAGGAGGAAATACATGGAGCAGTTTCAGAAATCATCGTGCTGTTAGAATTCAGCCTAAATCCAACCCCTTGAAAATTTAAAAAGGTGAACTGTTTGCCCTTGATATGCAAGTTTTTGGAATTTGTAATAATAATAATAAAAAAGAATCAACAGTTACATGCATGTCCATTTTGGAAGTTTATAGCTAATTAATTAATTTCTTTAGTAAAATCACATAAAGAGAAAAATCAGGCAACAATCTTTATATATATTTTTTTTAAATATGCATACATCTTTTCTCATCTAATCAAGCTTCACATCAGCTTGTCTCATCTTTGTATTTCACTAATACTTATTTGTTTTAATTATCTGCAATACATACATTGAGTATTTGTTCTGAATCCCACTCTCACCTCCTCTTTATTCAAGAGTGTCCCACAGTAACTTGAAATAATATTCTGCTCCGCTCTGGGACTATCAGAGGACCCAAGACTTCCCAGCAACCCTCAGCCAGTCGCCATTTCTCTCTCTCCTACTGCGCTTCACGTTTAATACGGTCACATGACTCTGCAGAACAGGAAGACCCGCTAGTGTCAACGTGCTCCAGCAGAAGTGTATTTTGCAGATCATGTGCAATGTGTTTGCTGTTAAAAAATATCTTAATAAGCCTCATTGCTTTCCTTCTGTCTACCTTTTATATCTTTATGTTTATTATCTGAAGGGATGAGGCCTGGATGAGGGAGTATATATTCAATTGTTTGTATTTCTGTCTTGCTTTATTGTCTGGTGGGATGAGGCCTGGATGAGGGAGTGCACATTCCGTTGTTACGCAGAATTTCACATCCAATACACATCCATTTACATACATTTTGGTGCCTTAAAGGACCAAAAACCCATTTTTTCCAGCAGCTGAAACACAATCGGAGGAAAGATAAATGTATCTGTCTTTTTTCTCAGCTGCTGGTGGAAATCTTGCTATCGCCATATTTATCTTAATAAGACAGTACAGTGACAGTTGCTGCCATAACAAAGAATCTCACCTGAAAAATTTTAATCCTAGATTACATTACCATAAGCCTGGAACTGGACCCAAGAGGGCATTACTGTAATATTGCTATACTAAAGTGTATATTTTTAATTTTATAAAGTCATTTAGCATCTAACTAGTGGTCTACTCAATTCGCTTTTCCAGATCTAGGAATGCTGTTTTCCTGATTTCTTCTATTAACAATACACTTCCTGCTAAAATCCAGAACTGTTCATTTTCCCCCCAAGAAAGCGTTAATTAAAATAAAAATGAATAGAAGAAGCAATTCCTTGTTAAAAATAATGTAGAGCCTTAACTGCCCAAGACAGGACAGAAACTGTGCAGAAACTCCAAAATTAAAATGAAGCAAAGCCTAATTCTGCCAATAGGGCTGCAGAATATTGAAATTTTTTTTAAATTATGATGTGATTTTTTTTCACCCCAAATAACTATATCCAAACAGAAGTTATTATTTACAAATAGAGTATGTCAAAAAAGTTTGTGGTGTTACGATGAGTTTTCCTGACAAATAATTTACTTTTGCTCAATATTGTCTCCAAGGAATGCAAAATATTTCCATATAGTGGAAAATAAATGTCTTTCAGTGATAATTTCTTGTTCACTATTCTCCTCCTCACTCATTTTTGTTAAATTTCTCCCAAATGCACCAAACTGTCCAAGACTGAGTTCGACAGCAGGAATGAAAATGATTGGCTCAGAGAAAGCATACAGAGCTCATGCAAAAGCAGCAGCGGTAAACTTTATTTATTGGTTAACATATATTTGATAATCCTGAAAGGGGATAATCATTAACCTTGCAAAGCTTGCTGAGTTTTGTTTCCTATGACAGTGTAAAGATGTTTAGTGAAACTTACTGAAGATCTTCTTTGGCAAATTAAATCTTAGGACCCCGCCACCACGCAACAAAATTTACCGCCAAAACTTCAAAATACCAGAGCAGTATTGCAAGATGCAGCTTTTGCTGTCCTTGCCATGTGACAGTTGCATATACATAGTATGTAATTCCAGTATTAACATCGCCCAGTCCTACTTGCCAAGGTAACAAGATTGGTAAGGCTTTTGCATGAAAACATGGATGAAAATATCAGTTTTTAAAATTTATTTTTAAGATAACCTATTTTGTCCAAGATCTGGGCAAGCAAGGGAAGGTAAACACATGATATCTTCACGAATATGGCCACATGCATTTACACCCCTAGTCTTCATCTGAGCATCCTGAGGCGAATCCAAGAAGCATGGAAAGGCAGAGAGGGGCCTGTGGAGGACGATTGGTAGCCTGTCAGAGGTCCTGGCTGGTCCCCTTTGCTCTCGTGTTTCACGACAGTGAGACCGTGACTGTAGCTGCCCAGCATGCCGCCTCACAGCTGCGCCGATAACCCAGCTGCTGTTTGTTCGACTCGACCATGTCCTCACTTCGTATTTGTCAGTAAAGTTCATCGCAATTTTGACACGTAAATATTTAAAATACTGAGTCATCCTTTGCAATGCTTCATATTTTAATCACAGAGCAGAAACATTTCCGCATCTTGAAAACATACTTTAAACGTACTTGATCAGTACGTTTACTGAGGACGTGACAGCGATTGTTGCACGGTGATCAAAGCAAACTGTTTTAGCATGTTCCGTATATGTCTTAAAACTGCACCCATGGCACGCATAAGAAAACGATAAAAAACACCCATTCCACGGGGTAAAGTCGCGCGCTACTTAAACAGACGGTATGAATGGCAACTCCCTTTGAGCGGCTCCTCCGGCCGTGTTTCTGCGCAAGTAGCTGCAGCACAGATCAGAAACGCAGCTGTGAGGACGCTGCCGGCTTCTCCGCCACTGGGGCAACACATGTGGTTTGGGACACAACGAAAACACATAAACTTTCTCCTGCTGAAGGCTTTAACGTCCACGTCTGAAACATTTGACCCTCGCTTACTCTCTTCCATTTTGTTCCTACTTTCTCATGCCCCCCCCACCTTTATTTATACAGCAATGTTAATATATGACCAATGTATTCAAAATTATTTTCATTTGTTAGCTTCTGCATTTGTTGGCATAAGAGGGCAAAAGCAGATATATATCCTGTGGTTTCATAATTCTGTTTAACTCTTTAAGGCTTATGGTAATGCATAGCAGAGTTAAAACAATTTTTGAAAATTATTTTTTGATCACAAAATTGTAGAAAGCAAGCAAGCAAGCAAATAAACAAACAAGCAAGCAAACAAATAAGCATAAACAAACAAGCAAATAAATAGATAAATAAATGTGGCTCATGCGAAACGGTTTTGCGTCTTTCAAGGAACTGTTTTTACATGGACTACAGGCAGACTTTTACTGTCACACACCACAGTAATTGAAAACACTCCCAAAACTCGTCAGCAATCAGCTACGGACGCTTGTGGCTTGAAACGCGCTCTGTTCACCGGCCGTAACACCCCGGCGAGAAGACGGAGGAACGCAGTGTGTCGGATAAAACAGACGCTGCAAGAAAGAGCATGAACACAGGATTCTCACCATGTTTTCTCATGTGTGCTGCAGGGGTGGAGAATGGGGGGTTGGTGGTTTGTACGTGGGGGTGGAAGGGGTGGTAGTGATTTTTTACGGCTCTGTCAGTGGACGGTACAGTACCCTTTCATTAGATGAGGAGCGGGCTCTTATTACCTGGAGCTGTAGACAGACATGTGTTTTTCATAAAACTCTGCAGAGAGCCAAATTAATTCTCTGAAGCATACATGGTGAGAACTAGCCTTCTCTTTGAAATTTCGCAGACTGCGTTCCGTAATCAATAGGTCCAGCTATCTCAGGCACATACCACAAACCCTGTGGCATTTATGGTGAACTACTCCAATTTACTTGCACTGAATTCTGATGTGTGTAATAAATTCGGATTCACAGAATATATATCCTTTCAGTAATATTCAGTGCTTATGGGCCTGCTTTAGGTTTTCATATAAAATTAGATTAGACACTTCTCTCCCCCACCCTCTCATCTCCCATTATTTATTGGGTATTTTTTACATACACGTCACTTAACGTGCATTTGCTCATTCTTGAAATTGCGGCCAGTGCTAAAATATACGCATTTCCACTGAAAAGTCTGCAACCGTAATTGTCAGTTTATCCCATGTGTCAAATGTTTGCCATGCACGCTGAGGGAGGGAGGGAGGAAGGGGGAGAGAGAGAATGACAAAACAGGTATGCAGAAAGAAGGAGATATCTGCACACACGTCAGAGACAAACCAAGAGTGAGAGAGACAAATCGTACACTGATGGGGCCTCTTGTTCAGGGTTGAGGTCTTTGCAGGTGCAGACCACAGAGACCCTCAGAGAGCACTCAGGGTTCTCACGCAGACCCTTAGTGCGCTCATTCTCCTAGGGGTCCCAGACTCATCAGGCTGGGGTGTTGGTCTGGTTTATTTATTTACTTCGGTCTGAGGCAGGTGCAGCCTTACAGAGGCTCTGTGATGTGTTTTATTTAAATCCTTGGATATGATGTGAATTAAGATGGCAGCGTCAATCCATAACTCTCAAAACAACACAATAACACCAATCCACAAGTCTTAAATACAAACGAATCTTTTTTTTACTCCTTTATTTTGTCTTTGTTATGACCTTGCGACCTAATCTTTTCAGTCTTTCACTGCAGGCCTCAGTTCGGATAACTGTTATAGTCAGCAGGCATTTCGCGACAAACGGCGCCAAAATTTCACAGCCTTCCGTCTTCATAATTAATGGCATAAGAAAATGAGCAAAACGATGTCGTTGCACAAACTGGTCCTTATGCTCTGAGGCTCACTGCTGTAGATGATTCTTTCAAGGGCACAGCATTGTCCTCCGAGGTCATATTTTTCCCCTGGGCGATACAAAAAAAAACACAGAAGGAGGAAAAAAAGAAAAAAAGCAAAGAAAAACAACAACTATGAAGTACAATTCGTGCTACTTAAATTTCTGGTACAAAACCAAGTTCAGCACCTTGACTCCAAATAAGCCGGGGAGGCCTGAGGGACGCTGCCCCCCCCATCGATGGTCTGCCCCCCACGCTCCGGCTGGTAGCTGTAGGGCGCTCGCCTCTGGCCATTAATACGCCAGCTTTCACGCGCCGTGCTGGGAGGTGCGTTTCTCTGGGCCTCGGCTGTTTAGGCAGGATGTGGAATCTGTCCAGGACAGAACACGGATGAAGGTGCATCGCAGTGGGAAGGTGACAGTTCGGAACAAATGCCACCCATTTTTGGAATGAGATCTTGGCAGTTTGATGAACTGGGAAACTAACAAATATTCATTCCTGCAGCCATTCTCTATAGCGGCTTGTGTTGTGCAGGGTCGCGGGGGTACAAAGTCTATCCTGGGTGCAGGGCAGGGAATGACCCAGGATGGGGCGCTAGTCCATCAGAGGGCATATACACTATTCACATGCATTCATACCCACGGACAATTTGGCCAGAAATTCACCTTGTCTTGTATGTTTAGGGAGTGGGGGGAAGCCAAGGAACCTGACAGAAACCCAAAG
>JAODKF010000038.1:14014293-14025953 GCA_026779585.1 Mormyrus proboscirostris | reverse complement strand
AAGTAGGACAATTTGAGGTACATTGTAGAAAAGAAGCAATTTGAATTGCCAATGAGGCAATGCATGTCTGCATGTTAATTAGAGCCGTGTCAGGCTAGAGACCGTGGTGCACCGCTGATGGGCAGAACCCTGCTTTTAGTACTGCCGGGACCCCACTTTTAGCATAAATTACCAGCCTTGCTCTGCTGCGTGCCTTTTCCGCAAACAAACAGGGCGCGCACAACAAAACGAGCGTGAAAAATTAAGACCATTGATTTGAAGTGCTCGTTTGAGAATCTAATTAGCTGCGTCGTGTGGGAAAAAAAAAAAACTAATATCGCAATACATTGTCTCTGAGCTGGCAGTCAGTTTGAACAAGGACTGCAATTTATCTTTCTAAATGCAACCTGGATATTAAAAAACGTAATTAGGGCACCGGAATGATGTGGTGTGAGACTGCTATCCTCCTGGAATCTTCTCTTTTTGTTCCTTATGAAAATGGATGGGGAAAAGAACAGCTATTAGAGATGAGGTAGGTCTTCTGTGGAAAATGGGATTCTGCATGGCGGTCTATGGTCTTTGGCATTCAGATTTGCATGTGCGATGCTTTGATTTATGACAAATTAAAAGAAGATTATATAAAAGTCAATAGCTTCATGTGCCTCAAGTGGTCTGACTAATTATGTTTTTCAAAATATATGTGGAAATCAGAATATCCAAACTGTTTTGCAGAGATATTAATGCTACGTGAACGTAAAACCTCTGAAACGATTTAAGGGATCCATCAACTAAATAAAGAGCAGAATAGAGCTGTTAACCTGAGCGTTTAATTGTACGTCTTACAAACACTGCTGTTATATACACGTCCATGCAATTTGTGGCAATTAGAGATATTGAATTATGCATTTCATGCAGATTCTTCATTGTCAACCCTAACCTTTTAATGTCATATTGTAAGGCCACGGACACTGAACGATGTCTCAATGCAATCTGTAATTGTTCTACAAAAATGTGATGTGTATAAATCCTGCCTTGTCCCTGGAATCCAGCAAATTCTCCCCAAGCTTTATTGTGACAGACAGATTAATACTTATTCAGTTATCAGCAGTTTAATGATCCTATTTTGTGAGATAATACTCATTTTCTGAAAGCGAGGTCTACTGAAAAGTGCTCTCCACATTTCAGGGTCTTTTGAGTCCTTCTAAAACTAGTGAGAATATGTCCTTGAATTTAACATACACACACACACACACACACACAGTCGTATAATCATGTCTTTTTGGGGATGGCTCATTCATTTCTATGGGAAAGATGCCAATGCTAACTATGACAACCTTAACCTCTACCCAGCCCTAACCATAACCCTAAGTAACCAAAGGAAATACAGGAGTTTTTGAATTTTTAGTTTTTTCATTGCAGTCATGGATTTTTATAAAATAGAGTTTTCACCATAAAGTAAAACAACAGGGATTCATCACGTTGTGGGGACATTTGGCCCCCACAAGGTAAGGTATATCTGGACCACACACACACACACACACACACACACACACACACACACAGGGAGTACCTGAAGGAAACCATTGCAAAATAGGCAGAAGAGGCAAAACTCCACACACACACACGCACACACACATTCAAAAGTCTTTCCTGCTGATATCCATAGAATACGATAACACCAGATAGCATTCTCATGTTCTTTCACACTGTTGTTGGCAGATTTATATTTGGTAATCCTTATTAATGTGTAGTAATTGAGAATATATATACATTCATCCATTGACATATATCTAAGCATGTTGAATAGGATATGTTCATTTTATATATTATTATAATAATAATAATAATAATTATTATTATTATTATTATGGACAATAATAACATGTTTGAGAAGATACCACAAAATATCCCCACACATTAAAGGGCGGTATTTTTACTATCATATCCAAGCGTTTGATGCCATGTGTTGCATTTGTATGTGGGAAATACAAACATAACAGCCCAAGCACAAACATAATTATAGTAATGGATTTTCATCTTCTAAGGTCAGTAAGAAGGATATTAATTCTGCCTCCCTCTCTTGTGTATGCAGGGCTTTGGGTCAACGTGCGACGCTCTGGTAGAGATGCCCACCACTTTCAACTCTGATGCTCATCCACTTACCTCCCACAAGGGTAGTTTCACGCATGTGCGTCTGGCATGCCAAGATGGCGTCCGGAATTTATGAGTGTCATATGACTTGATTATTATTATTGTTATTATCTGTTTAGGGAAATAACATTTCTGAGCTTGGGAAATCAATAAAATGCATGATTTATGTATCAATAAAAAATAAAGACGTGCCCTTTAGGTAAAACGTGGGGAAAAAAAAAAAAGTTTCAATGGATTAATTAACACTCTAGCTAACATAGCCCTCAGTTCATGCTGGCTTTTTGTTTGGCTGTCTAATGGATGGTAACTACAGTGCACTGAACTGTTGACCAGCAGCCATGACGTCAAGATACTGTTCTCCAGTTTATGTCAAAGTGCCTAGAATGTGAAGATTTTGCTACACAACTCAGTATATCCTTTAGCATTTCTTTTTTTCCTATTTATACAGATAACTATGGTACTGGAGTTAAGTACCACAATAAAAGTGGGAGAGCAAGATCCTGGGCTCTGTTTCCACACCCTTTCGACCATTCATGTCTACGTTCTTTACGATTACCTGCTGCCTGGATAAAGCAAAATGCCCCTATTGCAAAGAAATATTCAAAATGGTGACCTTACATTATGGAAGTCCGGGGAAAGGTAATCGAGATGCAGAGCCGCCCTACATCGTGAATATGTGAGGCTGGGGAGGGTGGTCAGAAAATATTGATTTGATTGCTATCAACATGTAAACAGAGCCGAATTCTGGCTCCCAGTACGAGACATAATGAGATACCGTAAGCCTGGGAGGTGGCATTCCGAAGCATCAGCTGCTCCACAGATATCTCTCTCGGTTCATTTTCCAGCTGAATTTTATCTATAGCATTATCTAAAAATCTGCATATGAAATAATCAAAAACTATCTTGAAAATTCATATTTAAAAATTTCAAGTTTCTAAATTGTTAGCCTTTTAATTGAGTGGAAAACAAAGATTTTTAAATTGCTACTGGCAAAATATATTTACATGCAAATGCTATATCTGTGCCGCTATTAAAGTGTATAGATATATGTTTCCAGAAGTGATATTCTTGTCTTTGCTAGAATAGGACTCGACTAAAATCTAATTTTATTATGGGCTTTTACTCATTAACACATATAGTTGCCAAATTCTTACACAGCAAATGCAGGAGAACATGCTGGAAATGTAGTGTTTGCTCATGTTTACTAATACCCCTTGATTGTTAAAAAGGTCAAACTCATTTGAAAGACTGATGGTATAAAGGTGCCATAGAATGCATTTTTCCCCCCAAGTTGTTTGCTGGTATCTATGTAGAAGGTATGTGAACTTGGTTTGGTTGAAAAATGTTCAGAAATGGTTTACAACTCTATGATTTGGTCTGAGAATAAAACAGGGTGTTTTCCCTTATTTGGTGGGCAATATGTTCATGAGCTCCGCTCTGATTGGCTTGTGTACACTGACGCACTTCAATGGCTCACACAGAACCAACATAGATTACTACGAGGATAGTGAAACATGGAGCATTTAGGCATTCAACCATATGAGTTTGAGCCTGTCAGAGGAAGAATTGAAGGTTGAGGAGTAGTCAATTGCTCCGGGATTGCAAATGGACGCTTCTGAGTAGTAAGTTTAATGTTCATTTAATGTTTCCTGGAACAATTTGTCGCAGGTAGTTGTAATAGTCCCACTTCAGCCTAGTATAGTTAGCATAATCATGACTTAATTTTCAACATTGTAACAAGAAGATAGAAATAATTTTTCTTCTCATGTAACAAATAATTGTACAATGCTAGCTTATCAAGAACTCAAAGAAGCAAGCTAAGCTTTAAATATGTTGCTTGTAATGTCTTGTGAAAGTCAGACTCACAGACTTGGTAATGTCGTGTACTACTCCCCTGCTAAACTGGGGTACATTTTCCCGAAAGCATAGCAACGTTAGCAACTTACATAGTTAGAACCATGCAACTGACCTGAAATGTAAGTCGCTAACGGGACCTTTTGGGAAAAGTACCCCTGACTTACCTGTTCAAGAGGAACATCAACTTGGCCTGTTGACAGTTTGGTTCCTCAGGAAGGGAATGAAAAATGCCAACATCCCCATAACAGCCTTGAAGGGCACACTTGTGTATATAACCTTCCATTTTCCCTGTTGTCCTCTGTTTCTTACTCAGAAATCCTGCAGAACTGTTGAAGTCCAAATGCGCATTTCCATTGAGCTTGAAAGTGGGCTGGCATATGTTAAGTTGGGGGTGTGGTTAAGACTGTTATGTAACAGTCTAGGAATTTCAAAGCAGTCCATTCACGTCATTTTACATATTCAGGAATTATATTTGAAGGAAGGAACAACAGTGTCTGAGATTTCCGGTATGTCATTTCCATGTCCCAAGCTTTTTCAGCTGTGCCGAGGTAAAGCCAGATGTTCATTCTATGGCACCTTTAAGCATTTACATAATATTTTCATTATTAGTATAGGGGCAACGTTTGTTTAGGATACATGACAGCCAGTCATCCAGAAAAAAACTTATCTGAGGCAACACTGAGCACCTGCCATTCAAAGTTGCATTCAAAGCCATTGTTGGGAAAATATTCAATTTTGCAATTTACAGCTTAGCAGTTCACCTGAGCTGCTCGTCTTTGGAACCTGAAAAATCAAGAGGATCCAGAAGAAACCAACTGAAATATGGGACAAATAGAAAGTCATATGTACATCCGGGCCTGGATTCCATGCTTGAAAAGTGTCTATCCTCCCATGAAGATATGCTTTGCATAGCGTTGGTTGAGTCATGTTTTTATTATCTGGGCTCAATAGACTTCCTGACTTCCTGTTAACAATTTTGCTAACTTTTCTTAAACCTGTCTCTACCTTCATTAGGCATTATAATACTTGGTATAAGAATTAATAAAGCATTAAAGCATCCTGTATTATAAGGTATTATAATTTTGATTATAATACTTCATAAGTTCCAGTGAAGCTCTAATCTATAATGCACTATACATACCTTCATAACGTGTGATATTGGTCAGTATAAGAATTAAGGATTCATAATTCACAATAATAATAATAATAATAAACATGTCTATAATGTGTTAGCCATTCTGTAAATATTTATAGCCATGTTTATAATGCTTTATTAATATATTATAATGTGTTATAAATATGTTTATAGATTCTTATGGACATGGCACAGAAAGTGTGACCACAATTTTCTCTCTAGCATCTCAAAAATGCACACAGAGATCTCACCATGAGATGTGCCTCACTCACAATGGCATGGAGGGAAGCGGCTGAAAGTCACAATTCATCTGACTGCAGGAGATAGAGATGTCGCTGTCCGGGCATCTAGGTGGACCATGTGAAATGGATTCAGCCCCCACCCCCATCTAATGAAGCTGCCTCGACTCACAAGACAGATTTCCAGCCATTGCTCAATACTGATTGCAACCAAAGACCAAAATGGAGCATTGCTGAGTTCTGATCGCTTCATCGGAGACAGATGTAAGCAGAGGACCTTCCGGCATGTAGTTTTATTTTGTAGCACATCGGGGCACGCAGTATACTTCATCCATCATGCAAAATGAAGACTACAACAGTCTGCCATTGCCTTCAGTCATACCTGATATTTTAATTTCCTGCCAAAAATACATTTCCCTTTGCTGCAAAGGTCTGTAAGTCCCTTACTCCCTTACTTAGTATGAAACCATACAGTAAACAAAAACAAAGACGTGGCCTTGAAAAGACTAGCATGCATCAGCTCAAGTTTCTTTTCTATTATTATTGTTGTTGTTGTTATAGTTGTTGTTGTATTGTTTCTTTGTACACGATAGGTGATATGTTTGAAGTGTAGAGGTGGTTCCACTGCAGTTTGGATGGTTTGGTTGCTTTCATGTGATAAAATGAAATGCGATCAATCACTTGTCAGGATGTGAACTGTGTTTTGTATTTGTGTTTGCCAGTTACATGTACGATCAAAGGAGACTGGACTGTAGAATCAGCACCCTCGAAAATGGGGACATTGAAGACGCCCCTGGAGGAGAAAGAAAATCTACCAACTAAATGCTTCTTGAACAAACACAAAGTGTGTTTAATTATTTAGGTTTTACTGTGGTGAGGGGTGGGTGTAGGCAGGGGTGCACTGGAAAACTGCTGTTGAGATCCTTAATCTTCTGTTTTATGGAATCACTCCAGCGTTAAGGCTACACTTGTGTGTGCGTGTGCACACACACACACACACACACACACACACATACACACACACACACATACACACAAGATGTTGTCAGTTAAACTGTAACAGAAATGTTGATTCAATAGGTTTGATTTTAAAGGTAATGATTGCTTCCCCAGCAGCTTGATTAAACCGTATTGGTATTGATGGAAATGTTATAAAGACCGTTAGCATGCCACTGAATCACAATCAGCCTGATTGGAGCTCCTGCTTCTCCCTCTCACCGTTTTTGCCTAGCTAAAGCCAAATTGCCCTCCCCCTTCAATCAATGAAAAGACATCCAGTATATTAGCCTTGTCTGCGATTGGCATTTCAAACACATGCAAGGCTTTCGAGTGAACTTGTCGCCAACTTCTCAGTTGGAATGAAATAGTAACTTTAATACAGATTGGCCCAAAGGCACTTTAAGCTAATTAAATAGAGAGAGAGAGTGAGAGAGAGAGAGAGAGAGAGAGAGAGTGTGAAGGGGGAATGAGAGTGAGGGTGTGAGAGAGAGAGATTTTCAGGGATTCAGTATGTTTGTGTCATGTGGAATATTTGTAAGAACAGACATCTGCCTAAGGCTGTGTCAAAAATCCAAGTGACAAAGCTGGAAGATATACCCATCTCTGCAGAAAGCAGTTTGAAGACAACTCTGTAGCTAAAATGCACCAAGCCATATTCCTGTGTGTGCCACCTATGCTTCCTATTAAACAGCTCTGAATCATTAAAAAAAAGTTGTTTTATGAAATTGCTACCTTTCTATTTTATCCAGCTTCAGATACTGCCCCTGTCAATCCAAATCAGGATATTTTCTCCTTGATCAAGGGCATGGTAATTACCACAGGAATGTGTTTATTAGCGCTGTTTAGAAAGACTAAATGTCTTATCAAATAATAATTTAGTCTTAATTGCAACACCGCACTGTGGAGGCTAGTGCTTTCATCTTATATGTAGCATTTCTGTGCAACGCAATATTGAAATGTGAGTTGTCCAGCTGTTTAAAGTTAAAGTTCCGAGGTAACCATGGCGCCCCTCGCTTGGAATACAGACGATAACATGCGGAATAAGTTTGGATGCGTTACCATAAACATTCCCAGCCCCTTTTACTTTTAAGGAGTTTCAACACCGAAGCTTTTCTTACATCAGGTAAACAGGATACAGGTCACTGATAAAACAATATATACAAGCCTGAAATGCCAGCAGCCAAGGATGGAGTCCGAGGCTGCATCCCACAACCACACTGATTCAGAAACGAGAAAACCACCGTTAATGAATTGTATGTATAGGGAGAGAATATAAAAAATAGTTTGATTGTATAAGGAAGTTCTCATCACTCCGTGATAGCAATTTGTGTTTTATGCATTGGTATTGAGTCATGCATTCCACATGCAATTGCTATATTTTAAATTAATGAATTATGAAGTGTACGCTCTGTAATAAAATGCATTGAAGACATTTTCCATTTTCCATACTGAAGCCGTAATGATGGATTTCGGAACATTAGCTGTCCATGTTCTCCAACTGTAACGGCAGCATGTTTTGTATGTATGCAGTCCCTGTGACTTCATATCACCAAGCAAACGCAATGTATGTGATCATCGCATCTTAAATTGCTTGCTGATCAGGCCCCTAACCCCAGCCTATGCAGGCAAGAGGATGTTCAGCTGATCACCAACAGCGTGACGATCTCACTATAAAACATGCACCTGTACTACTAGTAAAATCGATGTGGTTCGCGTCAATGTCACTAAAGGCTTATAGGAATTAATTCTGCTGAAATACCAGCGTTACATGACAAGGCCAGGAAAGGTAAATGAAAAAAAAGCAAAAATGTGTAAATATTCCAATGTGATAACATGTTTTTTTTACTCCCTCTCCTAGGTTGAAATAACATAACGCTAGTAAAATTTATTCTGACATACGACCAGAAATCCAAGTTCATTGTAATGCCGCGGTTCATTCTAATGAAAACTCCAGGCCTAGCTAAATAGCATCACTAAAAAGAGCGGAGGGGGCTGAAAATCGCCGCGGCTCACAGGCACCCATCCCGCGCACGGTCAGCAGTGATGAATGTGCTTTGGTGATCAGTATCCTCATTAAATAAAATGTAAATGAGGGGACAGTGAATAAAAGCCTGCCAGCGCGGCGAGGAGCTAATATGAAGCGGCGGTCGTAAAACAGCAATGTGACAGTGCTCCGAGGCACTCGCGCCTGCCTGGGGAGGCCATCAAAATGAAGCACCAAGGAAATTATACCGGGGGAAGGAGAAAATGGTCGCAACGGCTGAGAAAGCAGGGGGGAAAAAAGAATGAGGAGAGCACAGAACGGAACCTCACGTTAACTCAGAACGATAGCGATGGCAGGGCGGAGCTACACACATGCAAAACTTTGATTAGGCATGGAAAAAAAAATTACAGAACCATGTCTCTGACGGATGCTGTCCAGTGAGGCTCATTTTTTTTGTCCTGATTTTTTCTTTTCATTTAAAAAAAAAGGTGGTGGTTGGGTGGGGGGGGGGGGAGTTAATGGTGAATCATTATTGTTGGGGTGATATGGATTTTGGTCCGAATTAGATACATTATCCAAAAAGAAGAGGAAACAAGAAAGAAACAACAAATTAGTAAAGGGAATTAAAATTCAAACTTAGAAAAGCACAGAAGGCATTTTATAGAGAGAAAAAAATGAGATTTAAGAAAAGAACATTCTGCGGTAAAATGATATCACCTCCTCACTACAGAAGTCATAAAGGGTTTATTTTGTGCCCTAAAAAAACTATTTCATCCCAAACACCAAGAGTTAGATACACAGAACACTGTCATGGCAATCAGAAGGTCCTAGTGGTCTGGAATTAAGCTCTTTGTAACCAGCACCATGGCAACAGACGTCATGCTGATTGAATCCACACACGCAGACACCAGCCAGAAATCCAGAGATATGGTCAGATTAATAAATGTCTGACAGCACGCTTCAAGCCCTTCCTCTCCACCCGGAAACCAGAGAAGCTGATTCCATGTTGTAGGAAATACAACTTTGGAAGCTCAAAACTTTTTCTTTTGCTACACTTAGAGAGAAAATGATGAATTAAAATTATTTCTCATACCGATGCTATAACTGTTGTACATTCAGGATATAGAAACTAAAGTGTATCGTCACATTTCTGAATATTCACAAGCAGAGATACAAATATATATTCCTTATTTATCAATATCTGGTTGAATAAATTATTTTTAAGCATACTTTACTATTAAAAATATTAAATGCTTAATATGGAGACTTTTAGCTTAACAGTCTGCTAATTTATCTTTAGAGAAGTATAGATAACTGTATCTGTTAACATAAGTACTGAAAAAATATATTCTAAACAAATTTTGTAACAGATATGAAGCTAATTTATCTTTCTGCCATTACTATGGCTAAGATTGTTTTCTCTGTTTGAATCATAATCCAGGATAGCGCACAGTGCTTTCGGCTTACCAGCTCCTAAGGTCTGTGTTTGTGTGCGTGTCACATGGCTAGCAGGGTCTGTTCTCTGTTAGATATGATAACTGGACTTCTGTCTGGGAACCAGACGATTCACCTCCACTTCCTGCAAACTGTCTCCAATAGAAATTAAATAAACGTTACATTCCTGTGTCTTCTCCCAGTGACGGTTAGCAGAGGATTGAACACAGTTAAGTGGCTGACTATTGCTCCAATCTGGCTAGTGCGAGCTGTGACCTCCTCTGGGGCATTTTGGGGGAACCTCTCTGAAGTGAACATGTGTCCGGGGTCCAGAGAAACATTGGATTCGCCACACTTTTTTTTTTTTTTTTTTGACGAGAGACAGCGCCCTGGAGATGTTTTGAAAAGGCATCTTTCTAAACTCTTCAAGATGTTACCTCCTCGCTGTTTGGTGGTCTGCCACATTTGTATATTCATCAGCAACATTTGCATTATGTCACACATGTGCTTTTATTAAAAGTCCCACAGTTTTGCCTGAGTCGGGGGAAACCCATGGGTTGAATCTAAGTGCTCTGGTTATTTAACAAACAAATGATTCATTTTACTATGACCCTTATCCAGAAAAGCAACGGGAAGACGATGATGATGATGATGATGATGATGATGATGATGATTTGCTTTGACTCAGCTAGCCGATTCGCACTGTGAATGAGTTACCTGTCTCTGGTGCTGCTCATTGTACCGTATATTTGAGAACTGCAAGACCTAAATGCCAGTCAAAGTGTCTTCAAAACAGGCCAAATCGCAACAAACACAGTGGGTGTGCTGGTACAGAACTCCACAATGAACCTGGAACCACAACTTTCTTAGATATGTAGCTCAATTTAGCCAGTTTGCATTTGATAGTCCTAATAAAGTCCTACGGGTAAACAAAGTCTCATGAGGTCACCCATTTTCTGATTTGATTTTGCAAAACCTAACCATAAAAAACATAAAAAAGTAATAATCTATTTGCTAAATGATTACTTATACTGATCACTTATCACGGTGTACATTTAATAATAATAATAATAATAAATATATGGGTTTTTGGTGCATCTGCTTTCCATTGTAAGAGAGGTACTGTATACAATGAAAGGCAGCTCAGCTTATAATCACAACATTGACAGAGGATCATAATGTTCCTAAAACTCTAATTTCACGCACTCTTCTCCGGATGGTTCCAAGAAATGCTTCTATAGGCAAAGGTGGAGACAACGGGGTGAGAACATCTGCTCCCATCGCCCCCCCCCCCCCCCCCCCACACGTGTACAACCAGAAGGATCACGTGACTCACAGTTTAATTCTCAACCTGATCAAAAACAGGCAATCAGCTGTAGTTCTGAGAAAAATAGCGCTAATAAAAATTTGATATGCATAAAATCACAATTCCAGGTACACGGGAAAAGCAAGATGTTTTGTATGGGGCCGGCAATGATATTACATACATATAAAATCTGTTTCTTTTGAGTTCTCTCTGAGCTTTCCTTGGCTGTATACGTAATTAATGTTTATAATTGTAAATATGCGTGAGCCTTTATTTAAGTTTCCGACAAAGTGTTAATTGCATCCTCAAAATTGAATGGGAGTGCAGTTACCCTGGGGCAGTGTGAATATGATACTGGCCCCAAAGTCCTATTTGGTCTAATGAGATTCAAGGTGCTTTCACATCTTCCTCAGCTGCCCTGGGTAAGGAATTCCAGAGGACAGGACAGCGGCAGCCAGGGGAATGCTGGTTCACATGCAGAGGCTAACCGGATGACCCACCGGAGGGGAGACAACGGCCGGGGAGGGAGGAGGGGAAGGGTGGAGGGGGGGGGGGGGGGGGCGGCGCTCCAAGCAC